>JAQIXP010000460.1:0-25794 GCA_034700285.1 Proteroiulus fuscus
AAAGGCCTTCAGATTTTCGCCTGCAGGCCATGAAAAATATTTTTGGGTCGGAAAAAAAATTGAATTTGTGGGTGCGGTCCAGGGTAGTTGCCAAATATTGCAGTTTTAATTGCATATGTCAGTAAAAATGAGTTAACAACCACTTTCATTTGGTCTGGAAATTTGTGAAAAATTGTCTGGAAAACATTGAAATGGCAGGGAAATTTGTTACTGGATTTGGCCAGAAAAACTTCATTTTGAAAATACAGAATATTTTTGAGTTCAAATGCCGACCAAGACTTGTGATTTTGTTTTTTGATCGCTTGTCTCGTCCATGTGTGTGTATAATAAGCGTTGCCATGAGAATTTTTGCAGAGGCAATTTTTCTGGTTATCTCAACAAGGCTTTTGACTGATAAGTTTGGACTGACAAACAAAACATGGGATGATGGCTGACAAGTGGCTTTAAATAAAAAGATTTATCGCTTTTTTATGCCATAGCTTGTTTACGAGATGAACGGCCATCTTGGGTTTTACCTTGATTGTGTTGTGATTGGACGATTTCATTTCTACAAAGATAGCATCTAACCTGGCATAAAAGTGCGATTAATTATGGCAGGCATATTTTATTTTTGAAAGGGAAAAATGGACCGTGATGATGCAGTTTTTATCCCAAAATCCTTTTAGGAGAATCTCAGTAATGCCTAACTTGTTACTGACTTCTTAGGGGGGAAAGAAATTGCATAACTTGAGACCACGATTTTTGAAAGATTTCAATCTCGAAATATCATAATGTTATCCCATTTGAATAGATTTTTGGGATTAGGCTTGAGTTTTCACACCCTGAAGGTTTTGATGTATACTCCATATTGGCATATTGTGTTTTACTATAACTTGTACCTGTAATTGCATTGATATTCTTTTTAATATCGCAGTGTTGAAAGGAAGTACAAAATAATATTGGAACATTATACTGTTCAAAAAAAGAGTGAACTGGAGGATTGATGGGTAATAATCCTTCGTGATCATCGACAACGAAGAAACTTGCAGGAGTAACTAATATATAAATATAAAACAATTCTTTTAATTTCAAAATTAATACAATTTCATGATCTTCTATAATAAGATTTTACTGTTTGTATACTTTTTAGTTCATTCAATTTTTGAATGGTGGTTAGTATTCCTTAGCCAGTTAATGTTTTCTAGCTGATTTCATTTTTAAAAGAGTAGCTTTCCATTTTTAAAATTTGGGTTTGTTAATTAACTGACAGATCCAATATTGCTGTGTACTGCATACTACACGGTAAATAGTGCTGCCAGATTATTGCACCAAGGTCCAAAAATTGTTTAAAGTGAGTAGACCTATATAGCTTTATGCCACAAGTAGGCCTATATGCCAGGTTTGTTATTGTTAATAATTTGTTTGTAAGCCTATTTACAAATTAAAATGTTTGAATTCTTAAGATGAAAAATGCTTTATCAACTTCAGAATGCCAAAAAAATATCAAAAATGCTTAATTTATAACTTATGCTGATGGGAAATTGATGTATTGTTTTACTTTTGTCAAGAAAAATAACATTCTGGCATCATTATTTGTTAACAACCCTGTATGTGTTTTTTGGCAATTGAAAAGTTAATGTGTTTTTTTCAGATGAAATTAGATTTGGGAAGTGGACTTAAATCTTACCAATCCTTAGATCAAACTGAATTTAATGGGTAATTAATGTCATTTTTCCCTGGTGTAACTCAAAACCCACTTCAACTAGACATGTAAATACAATGATAATCGGCCATTGGACAGTCGGTGCTAATATTATGGCAATTTAATGAAGCAGCAACCTTATGGCCTTTCCCCCTATGCTTAATTCTGTCAAGTTTTGGTTGTCATTTCTTTTCAAGTGAAATTTTTTGGCCACGCGAAGGATTGACGTCAGATTAAGTTAGGGTTATCGATGAACACCCAATATAAAATTATTAAATATGGCGTTAGGCTTAAGCAATTGATTGCCCCGAGTACTTATATACGCTATTAAAGCGATAAGTTGCCACCCAAGTTGGTTTATAGTTGGAGATTAAAATACCAATTGCAAATATTATTTTTCAAGTATGGGGTTTAGCGTTATTAAGCTCATATCTTGAGGAATTACTCTGGAGATTTGAACGTGTTGACAGTCAGCATTGCTGACAAGAGTGATCAAATGAGAGTTTATTATATACTCCGAAGGGGGGGATGATCAATAAGTATTTTGTACATAATGTGGTCATCATCCATCTTCACAAAAAAGTTCAACGAACCGTATAGTGTATATATGTAATCACGGGGAATTAGGCCCTCGTGTGTGTTTTTAGTACTTCCCCACCTAAAATCCAATGTTTGGACATGCTATTTTTGGTCCAGTCTGTAGTGTAAAAACCAGGCTTAGCATCTTGACATTGGAGAGCATGTTCTCTCTCCTCCTACCCAGGCAGTTAGTGTGGGTGTTGGTCGTCTTTTTGCACAAATTCTTAACGTCCCCTACTGGGCTTCTCTGATGGATTTACGAGCGGAAAAAGTTGGCCCAGCTTGCCTGTGAAAATTTGAAGTAAAAATGCAGTAGCACGGTTTTAGGCTGTATTTATGTAAGCAGCTTAGAGCGGGAAAGCTACAGCTCAAAGCTGATAGCGTTGTTTTTGCCATACAAATTGAATGGAAAAAAGAACACTATCAACTTTGAGCTGCAGCTTTCCAGCTCTCAGCTGCTTACATAAACGCACCCTTATGGACTGAAAAAGTGACGATAGCCAACACAGTTTTTAGAAGCGCAAATGTGTTTGGGGGGACGCCATCTTAGTTTCTTGATGGGTTCTCCAGAAAAATCTGTTTATTCCTGCAGTGTATAATTATGTACTCGGTTCAACAAAATAGTCAGCTGGAGAGTGTTATTTTTGCCATTGATTAGTTACGCCTGTTTAGTTAATGGGGGAAGCCATCTTGCTTTTTTCCTGATGAATTTCCCAGAAGCTGTTAGTTCCTCGCTGGTTAAATTCAAAAATCTTAAATTCAGGTTCGGTTCAAGGAAGTAGTGAACTGGAAGGCGTTATTCTTTTCTTGTTGATTAGTTACTCCTAGCATGAGGGTTGTCCAAAAATGTTTTTATGATGACATAATATATGACTGGCCCTAAGTTGCTTCTTTGGTGGGTTTTGAATTCTACACTTTTTGGAGAGGCTCCATAGGGAATAGTAGTATAGCAATGCTTGATAATCTGCTAATTTTCATTTGAAGGTTTAAATGAATATCATTGTAGAGGTGATAACTACTCAAATTGTTTCACAATGTATATCAGCTGGTGGCTAATGGCTTGTTGTCTGATTTCAATGATATTTTGAATCTGCCATGGCTCTTTTAGGAAGGCAATGCAGAATCCATCACTGGTTCCCAAAATTCATTCTATCCCATCTTAGCTTATTGCCAAATGATTAAAAATAGTCCCCCTGAAAAGGTCAGTTAAAAGGATTGTGTTTTTTTTAAACGTTATTCACTGAACTTCAGGTCAACGTCTTGACCCTGTGCTTGTGACCTTAACTTTGTCACAAACACTTATCACACAAGATATTATCAGAACAGTCTGACTAATAAGGTAGTAATTGAAAATATAGGGAAATAATATAGGCCTATAGCATAATTCAGCAATGTAACTTGCGAAGCGCCATCTGTTGTGTTTTTGATAGAATCTCATAGCTGCATGGGCCTAAAGTGTCTGTACGGAGATGGACATGCGATAGAAACAGATTTGAAATTGAAACTTTCATCCTTTAACATGTGTTTTTTTATCCATTTGCCCAACCTCAAATTCAAAACACATTTTGTTATAATAACTCGGGTTGTTTATTTTCAAGTCAATTAACAACTTGGACAAATGCAATGCCCCCTTGCATCCGATGGAGCTGGTCTGGTTCAATATTATTGCATTTCTTAGGCCTAATTTTTTTATAAAAAAAAAAAACTTTCGTTGCGGATTCTTTTGTGTACATTTTAGTTTATAATAATTGCCACCTTGAGCCCTATATCCATGGATTACTCACATGTGTTCAACAAAAAAATCTGAATGTGGGTTACTAAGTTTCTAAAATATGTACTAAATTGTATGGTCTTAACCAGTATCAGGTATTGGTTTAACGTAAACTCTATTCCATAATCCCATATTCTTTCAACAGGATTTGTTAAGACATTTTGCAGTTTAAATGGGATTTAATTGAAAAGTTTTATGTAGGTGTAGTTCAGAACACAAAAATTTGGTTATAGACTAGGTCTTATTTTTATGTTCAGATATTTTGGTGTAATTGCTTATTTGAATATTTATAAACTAATAATGTGCCTTCAGTGTGCAAAATTGCCTTTAATTTTTGCAAAAGTAAAATTGTTTTTTTAGGAATCGATTTGGAAAAATATGCCTAGTTGTTTTTTTTTATAAATAACACATTATTATAAAATTTAAAATAACTGAAAATGTATATCATAATACACTTGAAAATACATGGAACAAATAGGAATGGAATTACAATTTTGGTAGTTTCTAGACTTTTGGACCTTAATATGTAAAATATTTTTTTTGGTGCTGAATTATCGCTGAACCATGACGAATTTGCATTTAATATTTTCTGTAATAAGCCTAAATCGATACATCGATGGGTTTATTTAAAAAAACTAATTCATTTATTAAGCCTTTTGTCTACATTTAAGCTAAAATGATAAAAGAAATATACATGCATCCATTGATTTTTAATGCTTTTTACCCCTCTATTATAAAATCCCATAGGCCTATATATTACCCATTAATGGCATGATCTGTATACAGTGTAGGCTATTTGTCATTTCCTTTATAGGCTGCATTCATTGAGAATCGAGGATATTAATAAATTATTGATGTTTTTTTTTTTATATTTTCTGAGAAGTTAATTCATATTTTATCATTTCGTGCTTGATAATTTATAACAATTTTTTTTATCTCTTTTTTAGGTAAGTCCTAATAATTTTGATCATTTTGAAAATCACGACACGTGCGTGAGTCAAGGGTGAGTGAATACATACACATATTTCTATAGTGTTATTACCTAACCGAGATGTCATGCTACAATTACTATGCCATTACGAACCCGCTTGATTTAGGTGTCTTGCGGCCATAATTTTAGCATTTTATTACGTTCCACTGGCATACAGGTGTCAATGGTTAAGAAATGGATTTCTGACCATTAATTAGTCTTTGCAATGCAACATTGCAGTTGCAAGATTCGTAAAAGTTGTTAAACCACATGACACACACGTTAACGATGTCAAACTACCTTATCATCAATATGGATTAATATGTAAAAATTACATTCAATTATGAGAAAAATGAACCCGTAATGCTTGAGCTGGCAGGTCATTTGGGTTCAAATTCTCACCCCACAAACCTATACTCAATAGAAGGCCCATTCAGACAGCAAACCAATCAGCTTATAAACCTGTTAGTGACCAACAATGCGAATTGAGGCCCCTATTGTGTCAGGGAAGAAGGGGAAGAAAAGGAAGATTTTTCGGGGCCACCCTGTATTAATTTGTCATCGTTTTGGACATGTCAGTGACTACTATGACAGTTGGATAATGCGTGTGTTATTGACAATGGACAAGGGATGTTTAAGACATGTCTCGAAAGATGGACAGAATGGGAGGGTCAATGAGACAGGGTGAATGATACGTTGGTACCACATTTGAATATTTGTTTTTGTTCGGGAGTACTCGTCACTGCAGGGGGGTCACGCAGGGTCATCCCTGTGTGTGTGTGTTGAAGGGTGTCTTCCGGTTGTCTTCGGAGAATGTGTCAGTTTGGTGTACCTGTGGTGTTACTTTACTTAATAAAACCCCCTACAGTCTTTAATACCCACTAGCCAACATTATTAATGTTACAGAAAAATATAGGTTTTTTTTAGTCTTCTGCAAGGGGGACGATGCGACCAATGAGGTTCTTGTATATGAAAAGTTGCGTAGGCCTATGATAGGTTTTAGGTTTTATGGACATTCTAAAGGCTTTTTTAATGATTTTTTATATCTTTGCATCTATTTTTTATTATAGTTGGGATATTTGATAGTTCTTTGTGTCTAGTCCTTGGCTTTCTAGCAGCCAGATCATCAATGGGTTCATGTTTTATTGAAAGCCTGGGAATTGTATGTGTTGGGCAGGAAGCCAAGGGAATTTTGCTGAAAAATCAGTAAAAATGAATGTAAAATTGTAAATTTTTTTTAAAATTTAAGAAAAACTACTGGGGGCCAGCTTGGATTGTTGAATTCTCGTCATCTGTCTAGGCTGTTGAGTTTTGCTGGATTCAAATTCAACAAATTTGACGTCACTTCCTTTTGTTATAAGTTCCCAACAGCAAAATAGGAACATCAGTGTGATGCATTGTGGGATTTGTTCTGCATTTACTGCCTCGTAATGTATTGTTATGGTCTCAAAAGTCCTAAAAATGTTCTTCAGCTCACAATTACCGAATACATGGTATAATGTGCTACGTGTAACACCTTTGCTAAAAGCCAAAATAGCATTTTTGTTTGGTACAAAATGCAAGTGTCATTGGTACCTTTTTAAGCCTGGCATTTTTAACTTTTACGATTCTCCATAGTTTTTATCTCTCTGTTATGTTGCTAAATTTTTGAAATGCATTGGTGTTTGCTTGGATTAACTGTTGTTGCGGGACTGCACCCTCACACTTTTCACTCCCTCACTGTTTCTCCCCCCTGATAACCATTTACAAGATTTCATTAGGTTGAACATGCATACGGTTAGCAACCCTGGAATGTCAATTTCAATTTTGGTTAGGGTTGAGATAGATGACCCGCTTCACGATGAATTTTCTCGTTACAAGGTTTGAAGTTTGTCCAAGGTTAACAGTGATGAATCTGAAGTGCCCACTTGACCTGCCCATTTTTGTGAGGCACAATTCCTATCCCTGTTTTCATCCGCGTTTATGTAAAACAATGTTGTTACGCAATTAGCTTCTGTTGCTGTATATATGTTGTTCTTATATTCGGGGGTACGATCCTTGACTTGGTGGCACTTTTTTTTAAAACCATTGTAATTCGTTTTTCTTACTTTTAATCGCAATTGACAAACTCCTCCTTTTCACTGAAGACATAGTATGTAAGAAGTTTGAAATTACTATAGTGGCCTCTGGGTTCTTTCCAAAATCTCCAGACGATATTCGGGCCAATTTATGGCTTCTCTCTTGCGTTTTAATTGTTATAGCCTAATTAACTTTATATTTATAGCAGATTTGCACGTAAGATTAAAAAATCATTGCTGGCATTGGCCTGGTTTGTATCTACAGTGCAGAGGTGGGTTAAGGTGTTGTTAGGCCATTCTTGGACGAAGAATGTATAGTGCTTTGCGTGCAAGTCTTGCCTGCTTGTTAGCAGGTACAATTTTTACTTAAAGTTATTGTTAATTTCACACACCCCTGTTCTCGCTGTCTCTTATTTTTCATCCCCTCGTCTTATCCATCAGACTGGGATACTTGTGATTACCCAAAAGTAAGTTACGTACTTGATCACATATATTCCATGTCCAGGAATATGGTTTTTTTGGTCTTGGGATGAATGTTAATTTTGTTTTGCCCAAATTCTTATGTTATAAGAGGCATGTAGCCTATTTAGCATTCTGAGGATCTGCCTTGAGGTTAATAGAATATTCCTATAATAAAAGTATACCTATGATTGCCTTGGTTCATACTTTGTTTGAGGCTAATTCTGCTCAGGGAATTCCATTTTTCATCAACTAGACCTAGGCCTATCAAAGAATTGGTTACTTAAAAATCATGTCTAATTCCCAGAAGTTATTCAATTTAAAATGCATGAAATGAATTCCATTAATGAAGAAATGACCAGAAACAATTTGTTTACCGATACATCATTTCTGATACTTCTATTTCAAAGTATGTTTCTCTTAATTTGTGTTGGCTAAACGCATTGATCATGTAGGTACATAATGTAATATAGGCCTATGTAAGAGTAAACCTGGAAAGTCAGGGGATTATGTATGCATCACTCACATCCCACTCTTAATTTTATCCCAGTTTTATCCATCAGTCTAGCTTGCTGGTGATTACCCAAAGGTGATTTACTTTAGTCCTAAAAAAAAGGTGTGTATTCTGACTAGGCCTATATAGCCTAGCTACCAATTTAAAAGAGTATACAAAAACCCACAAACTTAGCTTCTGCCTCCTAATTTGCTTACTGTCTGGTCACACATATTTATGTAAAGTTAGCCAGGTAACAAGATTATTATAGGAGGCAGTCCTGTTGTTGTTTTGTTGAACGAATGGTGTCAGGTGACGGCCACTCTGGAATGTGGTTACTCTTCAGTAAACTGTGGCCTTTTTTCTCTCTTCGTACGCTCTGGTCAGGATCTTAACTGAATTATTGGGCATGGGGAAGGCCTTAGGGGCTGTTAGGGGATTTTGTTTTTGGGAACTGGGAGAAATGTGCCTAGAATGAGTAAACTCTTCAAGATTTACGGTATGGAAATGGGCGTTATGTGAACACAAGGGGGGGGAAGGGGGGAGGAGTGGAAAAAAAGAGTAAGGCCACACTTTAATGCGTTAGCTACACTGTAAACAGAGAAAATTGAAGCCCAGAGTGAGAGTGAGAGGGCACCAAGTTTATTTTACAAAGGCTTATGCCCTCAAAGGCATGTTTTTTTTCTTCTTCTTCAAAAGTCAAAAAAGATGGCCTGTTGATTCTCCAGACGTGCATTATTTAATTTTTTTTTTGCGCTTGCCCATATCGAAAATGCATCTGCTTGACTAAACATACTCTTTTGGGTAACCCTGTTGTTACTTTTTTTTGCGCTTGGGGTTTTTCAATCTATTCACACACTGATAATGGTCTCCATAGTTTCTGCTCTGAAGTGTTGAAATTGTTATTTGAACAGATTAGCTTTTTTGGTACTCTGGATAAGGCTAGTCAGGCTCTCAGCGAGGATAAAGGTGTTTCGGCGTAAATTATATACTTCTCTGGAAAAATATTTGTAAACCTTATAGGCCTAGGCCTAGGTGCTATTTTTTTTTTTTAATTTGACGTTGCACTATGTTTATGGTGTTTGGTTTACTTGTTTGAAAGTATCAAGGTTGCTGATTTTAGCTTCTTCGATTTATGTAAGGTTCTCGGTTTGATCATTCGCTAACTTCAACTGAGCATGTGTAATATGTGGTGCCACTCTTTGACACAAGTTACAAGTATGTTTTGCTGGCAGGGTGACACTGGAGCTCTATGGGCTTTTGGCCAAAATTTTTGTCTCTGGCTTTTTTATGTTTTTTTTTCTTATAAAGACATTTTGTTTGTTGGTTGTTACAGTAGATTTTAACATTATGAATTAACCTACATAAGTTTTTTTTTGTAAAAATATGAAAAATATTGTCAAGAAAATGGTCAGGCATTATCTTTGACATATTTTATTGTAAACATTTGCAAAAGTTGAAAAACAAATTCACCACTATTGAGTGGAGAAAAAAAACAATTTTTCATACAAATGCCAGTGCTTTTTAATTAAATTAAAGAAATGTATATCTCGGATTTACTATTGATTTTATAGTAAATACCTAATACAATCCAAATAATGATTCAGTTTGTCTTGTTATTATTGATTAGATTTCTTTAGTAAATATTATGAATTTTGAAAGATGTCGTTAACCAACAACAACAAAGTTTTCTTTAGCAACATTTCTATATAGCTCAGCCTGCAGGAAACTGACTTATGGCCAATTGAAAATTTGCATTTAATTTTAATGTTGCAGTTTTGTAAAGTAGTTTAGAAAACCAGCGCGCAATCCCACTCCTGTCTTTGGTTTTCGGTATATTTTTGTATCTTGTATAAAATAATATTATTCTTCAGTTTACTCGCAATGAGTGCAAAGTTTGGGTGAGTGAGTGTCCCATGAAACACATGTTTCCTAAATCCCTCTGACTGTGGGACTGTCTGGCGCCAATTGGATGATACCATTGGATCCTCTCATTTTAGGGTGGAGGCTACTCGAGTTTTCTTCTTATCACTGAATTTGGGGACTAATTTGAAGGATAGGTGATAGTCTTGTGTATTTAAGGACTCAAATTGCATTTTTTTTTGTATATTTGACGTGTATTTTCATCCCTGACATAGCCATGTAGAGAAAATGATAGCTCAGCAAAATAGGGGGAAAAAGCTTTACCTGTAATGCAGGGTTCACAGATGTCATATATTCCCTAGATTTTTTTTTAGATTCCTATATTTTTGAAACATATTCTTACATTTCCTGTAGGCCTACTTTGCACATTTATTTATAACTTTTCTTTCCTTTTATATGCATTAATTCTATAAATTTAATAAGGGTTTAGTGCATTCCTATTAATTAATATTCCTGTTTTTGTTTTTTTAAAGAAAAAACTTGTGTTTTGAGGGAAAATGTCAACTTTTTGATAATGTAATCGAGCTATAGGCCTATACACCTAAAGTAAGACAATTTTTCCATTGAAAACCCGAATTTTCAATGGGAAAAATAAAATATTGCTTGACCTGAATGCTATTAATCAGTAACTGTATATGCCTATATATAAGTGAATAAGTCATTTGGTTTCTTTTCGGTTTGTTCTTTTGTTGAACTGTTTATATTAGCTGCTGTTCCTTACGACCAAGATTAAGGGGAAAGTCCCACTTTGTAACAAGGGATTTTTAAGTTGTTCACACTTACTAGATATGAATGGCTGTGGCAATAATAAGTGCAGCAAAGTTTCCATATTGAAGAAATCACAGTGTTTGCCAAATACACATTAGACGCCATTTTCCCATAGATACCAGACTGCAGACATTTGATGGCGCCCTCTATGGCATGCATGTCTACGTGTTTCTTGATAGCTGATGCGTTTTATCCAGTAGAGGGCGCTACAAATTGTCCGTACAAGATTGCAACTTAGGCTTTCCATTTTCATCCAAATCCACGTAGGCCTATTTGGGACATTTTATTTATTGATTGGTGGGCTCAGATCCAATTGCAATTTCCATGCCTATCATATTATAATTTGTCACATTGCTCTTCCTCCTACAACCAACTTCTTTCGAAGTGGGACTTTCCCTTTAATAATCATTTTTTATATTGGTCCTTTTGAGTTTTACTATTTAAGCTATGCCAGGAAACGACCTCTGGTTTATATAACCAAGATCAAGTTCAAAACTAAGAAAAAAGGTCTCCTTATCAATTTACATGTTGCGTGGGTAGTTGAAAACATTTTTTATAAGCATGGGTGCTTTTGCTAATGAACTTTTTTCCAAATAGCGGAAATTTTAATTTAATAAATCCGGTAAAATGTCATATGAGTAGGCCTATAAGTCAGGTCTAAATGGGATTTGCATCATTACACAAATATAAGTTCTTTGGAATTTTTGCATAATTAAGCTTCTCTATTTTAGTCCTAAAAAATACCAGTACCAGTTTCATTTTAAAATGTGTCAACTGTTAACAACCAATAATAAGAACTCACAGGAAACGTGTGCTGATGTGCACTTGTTTCTTAGTTTAATAGTTGACTTCGTGGGCATTAGATGGCCATTAATGTGACACTGTAGAGGTTTTGTGTCCATAAAGGAATGACCTGAGAACCTGATGTAGCCTATAGAGGCTTTTCTTTGGTAAATTCTAGTTATTAGACTGATTAATATTGTTTACCGTATGTTGTTTTTTTTTCACTGGATTTATTATTTTAACTAAAACATATAGGCCTAGGTATAACTCCCATATAAGTTATGCATTCATTTAGTCACAAAACATCTAGAAACTCACGTCAGTGCTGTAAGTACATTTGGTATTTTCCCCTATGCATGTGCATTGACAAGCTACAGCACTGCTACTAAACTCAAATTCACCCTCAGATCAGACCAGAAATGAGTCATTCCTCATTGGTTGTTTGCCAAGCCCTCTATTGTCAAGGCGTTATCTATCGTAGTTCCCATTGTGACAGGGGACCACCCTTTCATGATAATTGGTTGAGGCTGTTTGCCCTTATTTCCAAACTTGCCTCCAGGGTGCGCACCTGGACCGATTTCAAAGTGAATTTGAGTTTAGTTGTTCTTTTAGTTTAAACTATTTTGTTTCTACTACTTTTAAGTATTATAACGTGTTGTAACACAAGAATTTTGCTTTTTATTTAGTTATTGGGTTAAAACATTATTTATTTTCGTATAAATGGGCTAGGATGCATGTAAATTAGTGCTTCTGTGAAATAGAAAACAAGAGTTAAAATGGCTGCCAAAGAGATGTTTGCACCATTAATAGAAAGTCACTCTAAAAAGCACGTTTTTAAATCCTTTTTCTCACAAAAGCAAAAAAATTAAATGGACAATCCCACTTTGTGACAAATGAATCTTAAAATTAAGATTATTAATTATTGATAATAAATAGGGCAGTCTTATTAATGATTGCAGTTCACCTATTGTAATTCAGAAATCACGATGACTTCTAACATGGCTACTATCAACCATCGAGATTTTTGTTCACATTGCATTGGCATGTTTCAAAATTGATAACTATACTAAATAGTAATTATAAATTAAATTTCAATTTCTAAGCTCTTCTTGGTTTTTCACCCTCTTTCTTAAAAATAATGCTTGAGGTAAGGTGGGACTGTCCCTTTATCAAATTAATTTGAATTTAATAACCTCATAATAACACATGAGATCACAATCATAATCTTCAGCCTTTTACACATTATCCTGGTTATTTTTTGCCTATAGGATTGATAATGCGAATCATATCTTTGGTAATCCTACAGTATTAACAATCAAACAAATCTTGAAATGCTTAGGTATTTTCAGACTTCTAGGATAATTAGTGCTGCCAGATAAACAGGTTTGAGGACCAATATATATAAGCACTGCACCCCTTAATAGTAATTCCCCCGAATCTCCACGTGAGAGGCTTGGGATGGTTTGCTGTACTGTACGTATAGCCACGCCCACTATTGGTGTGACCAGACTTCTGTTTTTTTCCAGTGCTTAGCTTAAACTTCTTTGTTGAACTGAACTGTTTGAGGTTAATCCCCAATTTCGATTGCTTGGTATTTGATTGTTTCACTTTGACCTTTTTGGTGGGATTTGTGTGTGCGTGCATGCCTAGTTGGTATTTTTTTTTCCTTTAATAAGATAGAAGTCTGATTTGAACCACCCCAACCTGGTGGTTAGTACACACGAGTTTTTGATGTGATGGATTAGGCGATGAGTTACCATAGTAACCAGGCCCCTGCCACCTGGGGGAGAAAAATGTAAACTTTTGCATGTTCTTTCTGTTTAGCATTTTTTCGTGTGGAGTGAATTTGCAGTTGCCAAAGGCTGAGGCGTGCTCGGGCTAAAATGCATGAGGTGTTTAACTTAGGATGCAAGACATCTGTCTCGTATTAACTTATAGTTTATGTTGGAATAATTATGCTGTGCATGTTTATGGAGAGAGTGCATGAGAAAACAAGGGGTTTTGCAAATCAAAATTCAATTCATGACTGCAGTTTTGGAGAATCCAGGGAGGCTGGCTCGTTTTCCTTCGGGCTAAACTAAATAATTTTTTTTAAAAAACCCTAACCAAGTGGGATGAACGTATCGTAACAATGTTACTGAATTGCTATCCTAAACCTGTGCTGAAATTAATTTGGAGCCAAGAGCGTATTTTGGTAAATTTATTAACCAGTATAGGCCTACCCTGCATGCATGTTGCAGTAATTCTAATACCTAATTTTTTGATGTCATGTTGTAAACTAGCAATGTTGTAAACTTTCTTGCTAGTCCTAAGGTGTGCAAAGATTTTGCTAAAGTAAAATTTAAAAAAAAAATCCGAACCAAGTAATAGCCTATATGGAACTTTTCTAACATTGTAACCAAAATTGTTTTCCTAATCTAAAGTGAAACTAATTTGGAGTCAACAACAAATTTTGGTAAATAATTAATCAGTAGGCCTACTTACTCTTTTGTAGTAATTTTAATATTTAATTTTTGATGCCTTTTTGTTTTATTTTTGAAGTACAGTACTTAGTTGTGTACTTCTTGCAAGATCTGAGGTGTGCAAAGGTTTGCTAAAATAAATTATATAAAAAAATCCTAACCAAGTAATAGAGGAAGCTTTATAACAATGATTTTATTTGAATTTGAATTTTATTCATGAACTAGAAATATTATTTACTTTCTTACAAATGTTGAGGTGTGCAAAGTATAACAAACTGACAAATGTGTACAAATTTGTACAAATGTGACAAAAGCACATCCCTTACCATATTATTTATTTTCCCTAAATATTTCTTACATATTGAATCCTTTTGAATTTTGTAGCTAAAATCAATAGACCTTATATATACCGGTATAGATGTATAGGACCGTGGGATGAGGGACTTCTTTCTGCAATTGCCATTCATTTGTACACATACATTCATTGTTTTTAATAAGTTTTTAGTGAATATTGATTTTCACTCGAGTTTTTCCTGTTATTTATTCACGGAACATGTATACGGGGTGAAATTTATAAAAAGTCATGGTTTCGTAAGCTCGTTTCTATAGCAAACACTTTGTTTTATAAAAGTTCTTGGTGCTTGTTTAAATTAGTTTGCAAATGCATAGATCAACAATGTGCATGATGAGCAATTTGCATTTATATTTACACACAGAAGGTAAGCCTAATTGTGGGTGTGGCGCTCTGTTGCTTATTTTTGTTGGAAAATTAAATGTACCAAAAACAAAATGGCGTGCTGAAACGCTCAAAATCTGTTTGTACAAAGTAACATTGATATTTTTTTCTTCTTTGTAAATATCCAATTTTGTTGTCAAATGCGTGCTTGTTGGTAAGCCATTCCAGCTGTGTTCAAACCACCTGGAGTTTTAACCATTTGATAGGTCTCACTCCATTATTTCTATCTTAATGGTTATTTAAGTAACACTAATTTCATATTGCATTCTGGCCAAATGAAAAATTGACCATTTTCAAGTGTGTTTATATCCAACGCCCTGAGCATGATACCACAACATATCAAAGTACAGAGTAAAATAGTTAATTTTGAGATAATCATTTGTGCAAGTATAGCCTATACAGTATGTGTATAGTGTGCTTCCATCTATAAAGTCGCTATAAGAAGCCAATTTTTGCGTCGAAAAATCAGGTTTTCAATGAGTAAATTGGCTTCTTTTTAGTAAATGAGGACTATTAGCAAGGGTCACAGATTCCCAATATCTTGCTCATTATTTATTGATTTTCATTCATTCTATGACTTAGGCCTATTTCTAAAACAAAAATTCTCGATAGTATGATTAGGTAGAAAATGAGTTTTTCAGGAGGATATTCAATAATAACATTTGAAGAGCTGAGAGCGAAAACCACATAAGTCCATTTTTTGCTGAAAATGAGATGTTTACATAAAATTGTAGTTAAAAGTGTTGTTCTATCCGCTTATAAACCAATAAAGAGTTTGGGTGAGATTGGAAAAAGTTGCTCATTTTGGACACTGAAGATGAAAAATGCCAGAATCACTATGTTCAAAATTTTGGGTAATATTAAAATAAGTACCCTCATAATCCTCATTTCTTTATAGGGTTAAGATGGACTCAAAATAAGTAGAATATTGCATTCGGGGGAACCGAAATGTTAAGGGGAATCCCAAAGTACAAGTTTCTATCTTACAAATTTAGCTATTTTAAAATTATTCAAAATTAAAGTCAGAAATTCATATTTTTAATTCAAATACAAATGTATTATTGGGCTTAATTAGTCTATAGTCACCCCTTTTAACTAACTATTCTTTTAAAATCATATAAAGGTGATTTAAAGAAAAAAAATATCCTCTCAAATGTTTGTGTGGCTAAATTTTTTAATTAATCAAGTCCTATTCTTGAGGGTTTCTCATAAATTGCTTACGGTATTATTTTGGAAATGATATACAAAGATCTTGAGTTTGTCAGGTATGAAAAAGGTAACGAGGTTCCCACGTGACCAGTTCATATGAATTATGTAAAGAAATTTAGGGTCAAACCACCATGTTAGCACCCTCTTAGACAAGAAAAAAATTGCTACATTGGGACCATATTTGTTTGGACAATGGTTTTTGGTGTGAAATGGGAGGCTTACTTCATTATAAACCAATCACACGCTCACTGACTGGACGTATTCCAACCTTTTATTCCATTGAATTTGTTAAAAATCAATTTTAGTGCATTTTATTACTGCATGAGATGCACCAACAGCCTCCATACCATTCATTATTCATGCAATGTGTAACGGTCTGCTGAATTTTGATATACAAATTCTGTGGATGAAATTCGTACACGTGTGTATATGTACATTTGAATTATTTTGAAATTAATGGACTGTACACTTGTAGGGTTAATGACCTCATCAAAAATGAATAGTGACCAGTTTTTTTTTGCCATTTCCAAAAACCTTCCAAATTGCTCTCTTTTGTGTTATGGAGATGCCATAAAACACCTTTGGCTCGCATTTATTTTAGAAGAAAAAATTATTTAAGAAATGGGGAAATACATGTAGGTCATTGTGTTTTGGTGTCACTTTTACTGGCTTACTTTTATCTCTTTTTCACTATGAATTTGGTTTTATTTTTTGAATATTTCTGGAGGACTGGTCATAGCGTAAATCCAAAAGCCAATCCTTGGATTTTTTCACAAATTGTTTAAATTTTGTTACAAAATGCATTAGCCTGAAAAAAGTAATGAAAATTAGCATGAATTGCATGTTTTTCATTAGTTACTTCAGCTTATCCTAATAAAGAACTTGTGCACAATTTTGCAGAAAAATGGACTTTATAAACCAATTCTGCAGAATATATTTTCTAAAAGAACAAATCTGACGGTGCCAATGCTTTATAAAAAGACTGCAGAAATGTTTCTGCATAAAAATGGTACCAATTTTATGCATAAATACTAGGATTATTTAGCACTCACATTTTGCAGAATTTATTCTGCTTGGAAAAATGTTATGTGACAATGTCAGACGGTTTTGCAAAAGAGTGTAGAAACATTTCTGTGAATGTTTTCAATTCTCTCTATATTACATGTATTAGCACAAATGTTGCATTTTTTTGCGTTAGAATGAAAAATAACCCTGATTGGCCACTTTCCAGTTCACTGTTTTGTTGAACAATGAAATCGAAATGGCTTCTGAAGTCCAGTTCCTTGCAAGTTTATGAAATGTTTAGCATATGTGTTAATGCATGAAGAGGTGCGTAATGTTGAAGTACCTAGGCCTAATGTTTGATTAGTACTTGTGGTCTTATTATCTCTTGCATTTAATATTTGCAAATTATTCCGAATGCTGTTATTTATTAATGGCGGACATTTTGAATCGTCTCTCATCCATCACTCTCATGACACTTGATAAATATACCCAATGGCTGACAGCCACTCTTGAAGCATGACGTTCAAATAGGATTTTAACACTTGATTCTAACTCTCTAGTGCTTTAGTGCTGATATTCTCTCTCTCTTTCTGGATTTGAATGACCAAACGCTTATTATGTGGTCACGCATTTTGTGGATTTTTAAACCTAAATAATTTGTTGTCAATGGACGCCATTGCGACCCATTTTTTAAAATTTGTGCATGCTGGGAATTCTGGGAATCGGGACGATTCAGCTATATCTTTGTCATGCTCGTGGTTAACCTATGGCTCTCATAAACACTAATGCAGCTGTCTAAAGATGGTTAATTTAGTTCAAATTTTACCCAACTATAGTATATATAAATTGTGGATTTTTTTTATCATTTCATTGAAATCAAATTCATGCCAGCTGCATTAATATGCCATATTAGTTTTGAACTTGTGACTAAATGGAGACCTAACCTAACCTCCACTTTAACAAGGAATAAATATTCCCATATATAAATTGATGTTTTAATGGGAAATAAGAGTGCATTTTAGTTATTATTTGAATTAAGAGAAATCCCTAACTTTTTCCAGTTAGATATAACGATTTGGAAAGTAATGGATAGTGGTCGGGTTAAATAATTGAAGAGCTGAGATCAAAAACCACATGAGTCCAGATTTCTTGTTTTGAGAAAAATGTGTTTAGAGAAAATCCAGATTCTTGGCATTAAAATTTGTTATTTTAAAATTCAGAGCTTAATTTTTAAGATAGAAACTTGTGCTTTAGTATACGCTTTAAATTTTGGTTCCCTTAAAGGAAATCTACTTGTTTTGAGTCCGTTATAATCCTATTCCCAAATTTCAGTACCTAATGCCCAAAATTTTGTACATAGTGGCATTCTTTATCTTCACAGTCAAAATGAGCAACTTTTCCTATCCTTCAGCAATTTTTTTTATAGATTTAGTGGATAGGGCAACACTTTTGCTACAATTTTATGCATAGACCTATGGTATATCTCATTTTAAGGAAAAATGGACTCATGTCGGTTTTTGATCTCAACTCTTCAATTATAGACATGACTGGTAACAGTGTTGGTGGGTTACATGAACCAAGAAAATGTGGTTCAAGTGTTTTAGAAAGCAGTATTCATGACGTTGGTTTTGAAAATGATTCAGTGTCAGGGAAAATGGTAGCAACTATAGCAAAGATTCCTTGGGATGTGGTTCAAAAAGTATAAATTTCAGATGTGGCTTGTCACAATCCTTATACCCACTGCAGGAATGTGTGATGTCATACTTGAACGCCCCTTTCCGAGGAATTAAAAATGGTTCAAAGAATTACTAGGGATATAGGTGCTCAAAAAAGTGCAAGGGGAAGTGGTTCAAAGAATCAAAAATGATACGAAATCTTTGGATGGGGGTTTCAGGGATTAGTGTGGCTCCAGGTGAGTCCAGGAAGTACCACAAGCTGTTTAAGTACTACTGAAAGTCAAAGCGACTCATGAATAGAATGCCAGGTCGGAAGAATCAGTTTAAAAAAGTCTTTAAATTTGGCTGAAATGGGTTAGAGTTTGGGAAATGTGTGGTTATTTTTGTCTGCATATCTCGTGAAATTATGTGGTTTGTCATTATAAGGTTTTATAAGTAACAACCATGATATAATGAGCTGCCATTGGACAAAATTTACTGCTTGGGCGTTTTTAAATTCGTGCCGTTTTTCTGCATTGTTTGAAGATTTCCATGGTTTTCGAGTCCACCTGTAATTGTGCAAAAGCCGAGGTGAATTCGAACAAGAGCCGTACCAAAATGGCGGCCATTAAGGAGCTGGAATTGACAAATGGTCGCCCATAGAGGGCTTTCGTTCCGCCAGCACGCACACTGCTTTTATACCACAGAGGCCCCTTGTTGAGCAACCACTTACACAATGGAAAATTGGGCATTCCGTTTATCAAATAACTTTTGCTATGGTTTTGAAAATGCTCAGCTCTTTTCACTTGGAAATGCCCAGTGAATGGGACAATACGAAACAGCTCAACTAAGGCGACATGTATATACTACAACAGGAAGTGTTGTTATGGTCCTTTTAAGGTGGGGGACCTTTTCTATACAGAACTGTACTGTGTTTCATATCATAAATCATTGGAGGGATTTCTTCTTTCGGCCCATTGATGATTAACTTGCCAGGTTAATGCCTGCTTGCAAATTGTTTGTGTTACTTTTTTACTCTGGTCAAGCGAATGGCCATTTAGCACTTTAAGTCGCCCGAAACGGGAAGGTCACTTTTCTTGAATTGGAGGAATTTTCAGCTTCTTTTCACTGTATACTTGCAATTGTTTTGTGGTATGCTGCACCATGAAAAGGTGTTTTTGGCTTGAATTGGAAATTGAACATTGGAAGGATTGGGTTCGATTCCCATGTTGGGCTGTTTGTCATTTTTTTATTCAATTCAATTCAGTACCCTACGATCAGCATATCATGATTGCATTTGGTAGGGGGGGTTATCCCACATTCAGGAGGATACTCCAACGTATCCTCGTATCAAAATTTAGTCTTCCAAGTGGTTCTTTCTGATGTGGGAGAGTTTTTTTTTCATCTAAACAGAATTATTAAATTCTATTACATATACCTGGAGCACATGAAACTGGTTCCATGGGCACCCTGTTGGGAGATATGAGGGTTACCGTATTATTTATACCTTACATTTGTTTGATGACCATGCTTATAATTCATAATGTGAAGATATATAATGTGAGGTACATGGCCACTGTTTTTCAGAAATCTTGACTTTGTCAGATTTTTTTGTTGTTATTTATTGCTGATAAACTACTGGTAATACTCGTAAACTATTAAAAGGAAACTCAACTTTAGTTGGAGTTACAAGCCTAAATAAAATAGCAATTTTTTAAAGTGCTGTTTTTGTTGTAGGGAGGACATTTTCACTGTCTTGTATACATGTATATGACGTACCATGCTTCTGTAGAATTGTTTCTGATAACTAATGCAGGTTTCTGCATAAGTCATCTAACAGAAATCTTGCATAAATATTTCTAGATAAATTTGTCACTTTAATTTCGATGTGCATAATACGTTCAGCAGAATTCTGTGACATTTTTTTTCTTAAATATTGTACCTATAAGTATAGCAATGGCGCTCCGGTTAAGGAAACAAACAATGGCTTGCTTCTATAAAACTTTCTCTATTTATTTTATTTAGGGTTTTTCTTAATGCAAATCCAAAAGTGAGTCGAGTCTCTCTTTAACTTGGTAATGTGATGTTGTTAACTACTGACCTAACAGGTGTTACTGGCTGTAAAAAAATGGTTTTTACAGGTGAGCAATTGAAAGGAATGTGAAGTTTTCTTTCTCAAAGATAACTAATGGATTGTGTGAAACCAGGCCAAAGTTATGGTGAGAGATTTAACAAAAAATGGATATTAATTTTTGAAAGCTGATACAGCATTTGTTGTATATAAAGTATAAACTAGTTTTTTCTTTTTGGTTCAATACTTGTCTATGCTTTCTAGTAAAAAAAATTTCCATTCAGCCACGGCTACATAGTTTGGGATTTTTTTATAAATTTTTTTGGTTTTTTTTAAACCACTGTTTTTGTTGTTGTTGTTGTTGTTTTTTCTGCACTAAACTTCTCCAGGTTGTGCTTCGCGTGACCGAGAAGACAAAAGTTTTTTTCTAAACAAAAAATTCACCTAGAAAAGGAAGGTGTTTGGAAAAGCGTGAACTGGGATCCCGTTGTTTGCAGTGAAATTGTAATTATCACACCTAAAGCCCAGTTTCATGTTGAACAGCTCTCATCTTGGGTGGGTAAAACTTGTGAATTTTGAATAAGTTACTTGATGTTGAATACTCATCATCTTACATAAAAAAATTAGATATTACTAAGCCCTGGGGGGTCACTGATATTCTATATTTCCTATCAGTTTTTAAATTTTAGCATATTTTGTCCGTTATTTATAATTTTTCTTTCGTTTTAGGACTTATTTTTATAAATTTCTTAATGTTATAATAGGCCCTATATATGTCACAAATGTAAGTTGTAAATTTCTCTGTTTTGGAAAGTTTAATTCCCCCTATGAGACATACCAGTAGGCCTACTAAATTGTAAAAGTTGTAATGATAACTTGATTCAATGCATCTATTGAGAGCATTTGTAAACAAACCAGCCAATCAGTATCCCTGACGTCATTGAGACATGCATTACACAAAGCAAAGGTCTTGACATCATCTGTCGGGCTCTTTATGTTTAGTTCACCATGTCAACTGCAGAGGGATACATTTTACACCTTTCATTTGCATGGTTTTACTTTCAAAGCGGTACATTGAACAGAGATAGTTTCCATCGTTAATTTTATATAAGTTTCCTAAATTTTGAATGGGTTATCGTTAAATGCAA
Source organism: Proteroiulus fuscus (assembly GCA_034700285.1). NCBI lineage: Eukaryota > Metazoa > Arthropoda > Diplopoda > Julida > Blaniulidae > Proteroiulus > Proteroiulus fuscus. Next base: position 21,771 of record JAQIXP010000460.1, read on the forward strand.
AAGTTTTCCTCACAAAAAGTATTAAAATTTTAGAATTTGGGGAATAACTGATATCCTATAAATGTCTGTAATATTCCTATTTTCCTGCAAGCATTTGAACATGAGGCATTGCAATTCATATGCATTTATGATATCCTTAACATATATCCTGTCAAATCAGTAATCACTAACTATACTCAACTAATGATACAGAAGTTCTGGTATGCCCTTCTTGCTACAGGTTTAACTCACGATTAGCATTTGGCTCACGGATCCGAGTTTCCCCAACCCAATGAATTTGTAGGCTACTGTAAGCCTACAATTAGTAGACATGCAATTTTTCAAGATTTATTATATACGTGTTGTTACGTAGGTGCATCTTTTGTATAGTTTCTAAATGCCCAATCAGTAGGTCTACATATAAATTTATAGCCTGTATATTATCAGCTGCTCTTTCTACAAAATTTATTAATAATTCTCTAATAACCGGAAATAATAATTGGATCATCACGGTGTCCATTGGCGTGGAATCTATAGGTACTTATAACGGTAGCCAGTGCATATTTGAATTGATTCAGCTGCTTGCTACTACGAGTATTATTAAATGGCATTTGTATTTGTAAAATACAATGATAAGACATAATGTCATAAGTTAAAAACTTTCGATTCCCTCGCATTGCATGCACAACAACTTTAACAACTTGACTGTCTACAGAAGGCATTGCATATTTAAATTATTGACATACTGGTTGGACTATGTATAGTAGAACAATAATTATGAAGGAGACAAAGAATTTGGATGATGATATGCCAGGATCCTTGATTGGGATCTTCATTTCCCCTTTTTTATTTCATATTACAATTTTATCACTGGCTTGTATCCAAAACATGAAATGTGTCAATTGATACTATATACTATAGATAATATACGTCACAAATGAGTATAAACCATGTGTTAATAGATTGTGGTTATGATAAGTTGACTTAACTATACAATCATGCCAATGTCAACAGTTTATTGATACTGCATGCATGTATATATCTATAGCTGGATTTTTCGCATGGTTTCTGTCATAGCACAGTAGCGTGGCAATACTTCGTTTTATTTTTCCCGAAACAATTCATGTAATTAAATCTATTATTATTTGCTGTTCGGAATGTATACTATTGGCAATAGCAACTGTTTTTGTTTTTCGGTCATTTACTAATAGTGTATCTTATTTATTTTTTACGGTGGTATATCGGCACAGCTTGCACGGAAATAACCCATAACAGCTGTACTTGCAAATACAGGGCTTACTCAGGTGAAATTAGTAAAATAAGTAATTGACTCCAATGTTGGTCTAATTAAAGGTCCACTATGTTTTACTTTTATTTATATTATAGTTGGATTTTTACATCTGAGCAGTATATAATAGGCACTTAATTTTCTGCATCACTTTAATTCACTTAGTTGTTAGATTCCCAAGCTCAAAACATATTTGGTCAGTTTTGGAGTTTAAAAAAATGAATTTTTGGACATGGGTGAGTGATGAATTTCTTTTGATTTTTTTTTCTCCTAAAATTCAGTAGCTTATGTACGTTGGACTAGTTTAAAGCTTGCAGGGTTTTTTTCTCAATTTATAACATCGCAGACGTCGATCAGCATTGTTATAAGTTAAAAAATTACATTTTAGGACCTTTAAAGGGCCAGTCCCACCTTACCTCAAGCATTTTTTTGCAAGAAAGAGGGAGGGGGGGGGGAAGAAACAAAAATAGCATAGAAATTGAAATTTAATTTGTACTTACCATTCCATAGTTTATTAATTTTCAAACATGTCAATGCGGACAAAAATCTCGAGGGTTGATAGTAACCATGTTAGGATATAGTTATAGTTAGCACGCAACTATAGCGATAAAGTGAAGCCAACTTAAATCCCTCCTTGCACGCAGCGCCATTCTGCTTGGGTGGGAAACTATTATAAAAATGGCGCCTATCATTTTTTTTTTTGGAACCATCGTGATTTCGGAATTACGATAGCAGGGACTTCATTTCAACTTTTTGCTAGGGGGGGCAGACAAAAAATGTTCAAAATTTTTTGCCGCAGGCGGAAATTGGAAAGTTTTTGTTCTTAATAGCTATAAAATTGACACAAAATGCGCCGCACGCGACTTTTTTTGCTCAAAAAAACACAACAATGGGCTAAAATTCATCAAAAGTGCCTATTTTGCCAGTTTATTTAGTATATGTCAGAAAGTTAGGGGCCTGCCCTCCCCCCCCCCCAAATGACGTACCTGCACGATAGGTGAACTGCAATATTATTAATAAGACAATTTCTTTTATTATTAAAAAAATCTTAATTTTATTTTCAAGATTCATAATTCATTTATCAAAAAGTGGGACTGTCCCTTTAATTTCTAGCATGGTCAGAAATTATTTCCAAAGCAAATCAAGTGCAGTTGAATGTTGTGCTAGATCGGAATGGATTGATAGACACAAGTTGCAGATCGAGCTGGAAAAAAATACTTTGCGATACTGAAGTTGGCCTAGCTAATACTGGAATGAATCGAATTCTCTGTTCCAAAGTGTGGTGAAGCACGTGCCAATTACATTTGGCCCGCTGTAATATGCACGTGCACTCCACCACATTTTGGAACGAAAATTTAGAGAGAGTGCATGGATCCGTAAAATCCCACCCATGTACAAAAATACACAAATTTGCCTTTAATGAAATGCAATTAATGGCTATAAATCATTTCAGTGTATACAAAAATATAGGCTATTAGATCGTTTCCGACATGCGTGGTCTGATTTATTTTCTTCAAAGATTTGCAAAAAAAAATATTTATTGCAGTAAATTAAAATTGCGCTGGCTGTAGGGGAACTTATACGCTATATCGACAGGAAAACCAAGTAATTTGTGAGCGATTTTGCTGTTTACACTATAGTGCTCATATGTGTATGAGTTGTTGACTCCAACTCGATTTTCGTTTAATTATGAATCTCCAATTAGTCCTGTTTATTGGTTTAAGGACATGCATAATTAGCATGGAATAATAATGCATCAGTGCAGAAGTCTGATGTGTGTGTGTGCTGTTGCTGCTCTTGCACCGGATTCGGGGTAAATTAAACCGAATCGGATGTGGTTGGCCAAATGCAAATGAAAGCCATAGATTTCACTTAGATTTGCTTATTAAAATGGACAAGACAGGTTCAGGTGAATACATGCTTTAGGGCTATTATTTTGCTGCTTCTGGGATGTCACGTTAAGCCTGCTTTAGATGCAAGAATGAATGATTTATGGGCTGACACTGTGTTGCCAATTTCTCTTATTATAGGTAATTACAATCTTGTTTAATAGTTGGCTTTATACCCGTTAGGCTACAGAACAGACATTAGCATTACAATGGCAATGCTGCATGCAAAATAAGCATAGGCCTGGCAAGCTTATTATTATTATTACTTATTTTTTATACTAAAAGCAATGCATGGATAATTTTGCTGGTTTCGCTCATTGATTGGATTTATTTTCATGGGTTTTTTTTTTCATTTTTTTTATCAATAATGAACCCACACGGGAAATACGAGTGGATACTTGTAGTTTCTACTGTGACGAATTATTTTTGACTTCTCTTCAGGTGAGATTCTGTCAGCTGTTAAATGTCAAAAGGTCCTCAAGTCTTGAAATGCAATTTGTTGCAGTTTGAAATGAATTCAACTGTTCCTTATTAGAATTAGTTCTAGAGCCATTTTTGTCGACTTTTTTATCATACCCTAAATTGAAAATTGTTTCAGACTTTTCTGTAAATTGATTTAATAAGGGGCTTTGTTTTCACCTGTCCTTGTCTGCATCATTGCCAGTGATTTTTTTTCTTCAAATTGTTTTAGTTTTTCAGTGAGATTTTTTATGTGAATTTAAAGCAGAGGTATATAGTGAAATTTATAGCAGTATTTGTGGGATATGCATCATTAAATGAAATATGCATTTCTTCATTTCTGACTAAACTATTTCAACAATCTATTAATACAGGTGAACTCCCACTTGACTGGAAATATGCTAATGTG
>JAQIXP010000461.1:0-25750 GCA_034700285.1 Proteroiulus fuscus
CAATTTATGTTTAGCCATTATCGATTAATATGTACCGTTAGTTAACATGGAGATTCCCATAGGAGCATGCATTTTTTTAAAAGTGTGGACAGCCCCCTTAATAAGAATGGCTGTGACAATAATAAGTGTAGCAAAGTTTCCATATTGAAGAAATCACAATGTTTTCTAAATGCATATTAGGCACCATTTTTAAAGATTTCAGCAGACACTGAAAGTTGGTAGCGCCCTCTAGGACATGCTTGTCTAATAAGTGTCATGAAAGCTGATGCCTTTTATCCAGTAGAGGGCGCTACTTACTGTCAGTAAAAATAGTGCCTATTTGGGCTTTGCATTTTCTAACCAATACCATGTATTCAGGGAATTTTATTTATTGATTGGTGGGCTCAAATTCAAATTGTGATTCCCATGCCCCTTTCCTAATTTTTCATGCTATTTCTCCAACAACCACCTTCTTTCAAAGTGGAACTTTCCCTTTAATTATACATGTGATAATGTCACATGTGAAAACTTGTATAAATACCACGGGGTCATATATAAAAAACATTTCGGGTGTTGATTACATGTATACATGTGAAACAAATCTTAAAATAGTTTTCAACAAATGAGCAAATGTGCTTTCAAGCCCAAACGCAATTTGAAACTTTTTTCTATGATATATATATACATGCATGGCCATCTTCAAGGCATCATATATTTTCTAAAGTGATACTTTTATTTATGCTTTCCTCTATATCCAAATTAGCCAAACCCGAATAAAAACAAGCTTGGCACAGCAAACCGCAATCAAGTATCAAGGAAAGCCATAAAGCTCTTATACACATTGCATTTTTCTAATGAAGTGCAATTGAAATGGATGAGTAAGAAAACCAAAACCATAAAAATCAGCCCGGCAAATGTCACGTAATTAAAACCAGCACATAAAAAGTGTTGCCAAGGGGTGGGTGTGGCCCTTCATTTGAAAACTATCAATTGGTAATCTTCAGCATTTGCACAAAGTACAAAAAAATCAAGCTCCCAAACACACACATTGTTAGTGGGGAGAAAAACAGATATTTATATACGAAAAATGAATGAGAAATGCCTCAGTTTCAATTTCGAAAATCCCACAGCTTTAAATTTACAAAAAAATAAATGCAGTTTTAACAGCTTTGAATATGGCATAAAAGCGATAACATGATGGTATTTTTATAAAAGCCAAACCTTAAAAATTTCAATCAATATAAGAAAAACAGATCTCAGTATATCTATAAAAATCAAAAGTCCAGGAAAATGGGAATAGCAATGAAAAGGTCCTATATCCAGCTGCTTCCCACTGCTCTTGCCACCAGTAAAATTGTAATAAAAATGTGGTTCAACGAAGACCCACTACAAAATTTAAAAGATAAAAGGTCCGAGACATAAAAAGGGAGTTACAGAAATAGCATTTTTATAATTTACAAGTCTGTCATATATTTGAATCGAGAGATTTAGAGCAAGAGTATCAGCATTCAAGCCAAGTTTAATACAGTATTTCCACACATTTTTGCAGTCCCATAGAATATCAAACAGAAATGGACGAGATTTACGGAGTCCTACGGCGTGCTTTTTATATCAATAATTCAATATCATACCAAGAGTATCCAAACTATAACAACTTTCACACATACTCGGTTTAGAATTACAATAAGATTGAAATGAGAAATTCAGAAGGACAAATAAGAAAGAAGGGCACTGTTTCAACTATATAGTTACTAATATATAACAGAAGTATTTAGACAAGCAAAAACAATTTTATATATATATATACATAATGTATATATATATAAAATTGTTTTTTCCATGCAGGAATTTTTCCAAAAAATATGAGAATATTAAAGGAAATATTTCTAAAAAATATGGGAAGCATATCATGATGTCATTTGTTGAGGAGGGGGGGGGGAAGGAATCACACGTCAGTACAAACTTCAACATCATTTTACAGTATTTTGAGTTATTTTAGGAAGATAATTCCATTGTCATGTAAAATATCTGAAACTAAAATAAAGGGGAAGTTATACCTTGTAGCATGTAATATCTAAATTTATTGTACACACTGTGACAATAATAAGTGCAGCAAAGTTTCCATACTGAAGAAATCCCAACGTTTGCCAGATATATGCTAGGCGCATTTTTTCCATAAATTTCAGCAGACACTAAGTTGGTGGCGCTCTCTAGGACATGTGTTTCATGAGAGCTGATGCGTTTTAACCAGTAGAGAGCGCTACATACTGTCACTGAAAGAGCGCCGATTTGGGCGTTGCATTTACAACCAAATCCATGGATGTATTCAGGACATTTTAATTTAATGATCGGTGGGTTCCAATCAAATTGCAATTTCCATGCCTTTTTCAATTTTTCATGCTCATCCTCCTACAACTAACTTATTTGAAAGTGGGACTTTCCTTTTAAAATTACTAGGAAAATTAAACCTCTGAAATAAAACTATACTTAAATCATCTCTTGGAGACAGCAATGATTCTCAGTTTCTGGAATGAAGCATTTATAATAAAATCCACGCATACTTTTTTCTAAAGAAAAATAGAGATATTTTCCCACATTGGACAAGGAAAATCGACAAGAAATATTTTAATCAAGGCAGGAAAAGCATAAAAGAAATTTCAAAGCGGGGAATGTATTATTTATTTACGGTTTTTATTTCCCCCAGAGTGGAAAGCCCCAGCATTTGATAAGTGTTAGAATAATATATTTTCTCGTATATACAGAATATACTTGCATATTAATAAAGATGAGACGTTTTCTCCATGCTAAAGAATCGATCTCAAACTTGCCTTTTATTATGTATATGCTCGACAACAATTCATTGAAGAAAAAGAAATAATCTAACAAATTATTCTAACACCATATTCTATCAATGTTGGCACCGAACAATATTGCCATATATTAATGAAAAAAAAATAGGTGGTGATGATAACAAAAGGATAATAATGGCCCGCTTACAAAGTAGAGCGAAGGGAGTAGTTTAATTATACTGCTAAATAATTTCCCATATATTTGGTATATAGAAAAATAGTGCTGAATAACTCCTTGGAACTAATAAATATAATTCATACCTTAATTATTCAATAGAGTAACATGTATTGGATATCAATTTGCATCACTATACTTTATCTTACGTGAATGTATTTTCAACATATTATGCTTCATCATCATTTTAATGTTTCCAGCGCTTGCAATTCTCAAGTTGCACATCAATAAAGGAAATGATTTTAGGGGCTCTTCAAATATGACGTCATCAAAAAAACTCCAATTTTTAGTATTCCCCCCACTCCTAGTCATCATAAGTAGGGTCAAACATAAGCTTCCCCCCCTTCCCCCCAATCCTACGTAGGATTCCCAAAAAAATTACAACTGCCACATCAACAGTAATTTGCAAAGAGCAACCACAAAAAGTTGGCAGAATGTTTAAATAATATTATTAAATGAAGTGAGTCTTTACCTTTAAAACAGGCTTAATTTGATATAAACAAGCAAATTATTTTAAATATGTGGAAAAAAAACATGATAAAAAAGTGGAAATTTGAAAGTGAAAAAGTAATTCCTTCAGTTTATTAAACAATTCGGAGGTGTGTGAATCTTACGTAGGATTTCTCATTTTACCCCCCTCCCCCTCCTTATGTCATCATTTGTAAGATTTCCCCATAAACCCCCCTCCCCTAAACTGATGACGTCATATTTGAATGGCTTCTTAGGTTTATTATAAAAAGCCCACAAAATTGCAAAATCATAGAATGTTGAGTGTTTATTTATTTATCGTGTGCTTTAATGTTTGTTTTAGGTAGAAAAGATCAGCAGCACAATAAGGGGTCGTCCACATATTACGTACCAGCAAACAGGTCGGTCTAATGCCTAAGCTCATATTTGGGGAATTGAGCTTTAAATCATTTTTTCAACACTACTTTTGGAATTCCTCTTACAAATAACAAAACATCACTAAAATAATATTATAGGGCCTAATTATTTTAAGATTTAAAATTACATTTTTTGGTTCTACAGGTCAGCTATACTAAGAACCTGGTGTCTATTGAGTCCATATTATAAGCAACTAAGAATATGATTTAATTGCCAAAAAATGACTTTTTTTCATGATTTTTATATAATGATTGTCATTATACTAAGAATCCCTAATCAACTTTCTAAAACTATCTTCCTAAAATAGTTCAAAATTGCCCAGAATTCAATTTAACAATGATGTTTAAGTCATAAATAACTGTATGACGTGGGAGTATCCCCTTGATTGTGGGATAACCCCCCTACCAAATGACATCATGATTTGCTGATAACAGGCATTATCATGAATTATCCAGTTTATTCTTTTATTAACCAGGCAACTAACTAGTGTTTCCGATTTCGTTCCTTGGCTTATGGCATTCAAAGAAGTGCACAAAAAAACTAAGTTCTCGCAAGCTATTCAAGCCCCAAAAACAGTTGGAAAATACAACAAATGTATAAAATACATTTTTTTCCTCCAATTGTGTTATATAGCTGGCCTGATCTCTTAGATCTCAAGTAAAATGGAAACCTAAAGCCACCAGCTTCTGAAGCATAAAACATCCAATATTCTTTGAAATGGGCTAAGTCCAATAAAAACCCACACCAGCTGTTACCTCATTTAGGCCTAGGATTTCTTAACCCAATATACAGTCTTAGTTTCTCCTGACATAATAAACAAGTGCCAGTACTTCATATCGGTGAGACACAAACTACTTATTAAAAAGATTAAATTCCATTACAGGGTGTCCCCATATATCAGGGTTCGTGTCAGAATCTGGGTCCGATTTCCCTGACATCCACTTCCAAAACCAGTATTCACTTTTACTACAACAAAGAATTTTCAAATAAAACTTTATTTAAAAATGAATAACTCATTGTTAACAAAACAAATATGTATAATTCTACAACTCCAAACTTAAAATATATTCTCAATAGTATCTAAATGACCAGAACTTATCCTATTAACTCGTTATTTTCGCAATAAATCAAGAAGTCCTGCTTAGCTAGCTGAATTTTCCATTTTTAAAAAACATTGACAAGTGATTTTTTTTCTTATTATATTATATGCTATTTACATAAAGGGGAAGTCCCACTTTGTAGCAAGTAATATTTAAATTGTACCCACTTACTAGATATATGAATGGCGTTGACAATAGTTATAGTGCAGCATCAAAAATCAGTGAAAGTTGGTGGCGCCCTCTATAACATGCATGAATGAGTAGAGGGTGCTACGTACTGTCCCTTAACACGTGCGTCCCTACGTACTGTCAGTAAAATGGCGCCTATTTGGGCCTTGCATTTTCAACCAAATCCATGTTATTTATTAATTGGTGCGCTCAAATCAAATTGTCATTTCCATGCCTTTCTCCTATAACCACCTTCTTTCAAAGTGGGACTTTCCCTTTAAATCCACAAAACTTTCTCCTGACTACAATGAAAAATACACGAATTTGCCTGACATTTTCTGATGAGAGATTACTGGTTTAGAAAGTTGAACCTGAAGAATCTTGGTTATAAAAACTACACGTGTTTTAGCGTTATTACCTTGTAATACGCTGTAGTCATCCAGTTTACAAGTAGTTCTTAACTCTTATCATAGGATACAAGCAAAACGCTAAAACGCAAAGTTCTTCATTCCATGATTTTCCTGTACGAAGCATCCATAATTTCTGTTACCTCATTTGGTACACCACCTACTTAGGCAGATAACAGGTTGGTTACCCTTTTGGTTCCCCGGCATCGTTATCCAAAACGATAAAACAGCTGGTGCCAACAGTAAAACGCTCAAGGTCCTAGCTATGCATCCAAATGGTAACAGGGTAATAGGGCTAAAACACGCCTAATATCTTGACTTTTCTTAAAATCTAAAATCATTCTAACTTCTAATCACTATTTCTCATTTCCATGACTTTCCAGGGTTTAACATGTATAGTTCCTGAATTAAAAAGTCAAACGGGAAATAGATTCGTATAGATTCATATTGGATTTCCATGCTTTAAACTCGCAGATTGCAAATAAGAGGAAAAAGCAATCCATATATCTGAATATTTCAAAAATAGATTTAAATATAGACCATCTCACGAATGCAGAGGAAAAAAAAAGTCCAATTTCAATTCACACAAGTCTCCTATTTAATTCACAATAGCTGACTCATGTAAACACAATCGATTATCGATTTCACTTCGGATTCTTTCTTTAACATCTGCATTTTCAAAAAAAAACAAGCAGCATTTGCCATTCTTTGACAATTATGCAAATTGTTTTCTAGCTTTCTATTTCAGAGTCTCAACAATGTAACATGGTGAACCCTATAATGTGCCATGCAGGGGGTTTTGGCACAGCCTACAGCAACACCTGTAGTGCAAATGTGTCATTGTATTATGCCTGAAAAATGCACTTTCAACAAAACATTATGGCAAAGTGTTGAATGTGTTCAATCAATAAGCAACTAATGCAAACAGCTATTTATACCGAAAGCCAGCTCGATACGAACTTATCAAAAGGATGGAAAAGTTTGGGGAAAAAGACAAAAGATAGGACCACTGTGCGTGCATATACAACTTATTTGGGCCGGCCAATCTTAAATATTAATTGAATCTAATGTGTACAAGAATTACAAAATACACAAATGCACTTTTGCAATCCGGATGCACACGAATGGAGCCATCATAAAATCAATTACTTTTTTTCTTCAATTGCATGTTGGATATGCCTTACAAGAGAAAATGTCCCTATTGTAAGCATAGAATTTGGACCAATAATGCTTACTTTATTTACTCGCACAACACCTATTTACTTTCTCCAAATGCTTAACTTCCATTCATTTCCATGACAACAATTTTAAACTGGGTCTCATATTAAAAGCGCTATTTTTGGTAAGAAGCCAAATGGTATATGTATGCATAACTTCTAGATGTTGGCTAGATTCCACCTTACAGCCAAGAAAAGTTTTAAGAAAAAATAAAAAAAAATAAATGAAGGCAGTTTTATTGAATGAAAAGGCCTTAGAATAAATTTACAAACATTATTAAAAGTAGCACACCTCTAAAATAGACATTTTAGACCATCTCATAAGTTCTACTTTACCTGTTAAGGGTCAATTGAACCAACCACAGTTAAGTCTTAGCCCTGGGTTATTTTGATCATGTGACCGATTTGGGCCAATGAAAATTCAGGAAAGTAGAGAAAACCTAAGTTTAACAGTGGGTTAAAGTTAACTCTTGATGGTACAATTGGCCCTAAGAAAGTTTAAATTATGGCATATTCTGGGCCTTTACCATTCAATAAATATTTATTTGGAAATATGCAGCTTGATTTTTTAGAAAATAATATTTATTAAAAGTACTCATTTTTTGATAATTAGTGGCGTCATCTATCTATTAACTTTAGTACTATCACTGGATGTTGTGATCCTCATTATGCATAGATTAATGTAAATAAATGTTCTTCCTCAGTCATTGGGTAAATAATATGATAGCGGCTAAGCCGAATATGAATACTTTCATTAGTTTAATTTACTAAAAAAGTAACTGCTATATGGCACCACTAATTCTAAATAATATTTTAAAATGGCTTCAGCCACGGATTTTATAAAATACATGATTTCTGAATTATATTAAATCTTCAGAAATACCAATTTCTGTGCTCTTACAGCTATTATTTTTCTTTAATATTAAAAATCCCTTGCTTCAAAGTTAGACTTTCTCTTTAATCTGTCTTTTTAATAAGAAATCAGCCTTATGCAAACAGACCAAAATTCATAACAGAACAGGTGCTAGTACAGGTTTCATAATGAATTCATTCTCCTTGACTTTCCAATACAAACTTTTCCCAACATTCTATTCTATTGTTTTAATTGATAATTAACATTTATTTTTTAATCTACCATTGTTGATAAGAATAAAAAACGAATTGATAAAAGTATATTTCACTCTTTTTATACCATTTTCCTCCAGAAACGAAAAAAAATCGAAGATACATGAGAACCTGCAGCAACAATTACTGATATAAGAGACTAGGCCTATATATACTAATAAATACTTCAATAAAAGAGTGAACTGAATCTTCTGATAGTTTCACTTTCCTAAATCACGTATGCATTTTTCCACAATTGAGGTACAAATTTAGCCATATGTTAGGCAATCCCTAACAACAAGCATGTACTGATTGATTGCATGCTTATCAGGGGCTAAGATTAATTAATTTTGTAATTCATTCTTTCAATGGTTAAAGTTTCCGCAGCTACAATTGTGAATAATACAATTAACCATGTCTTACAATTCACTACTAGTGGACAATATGGTTTAATGGCTCACCTTTTACATAAAATCTGAGATTTCTCAGAAATGGCAAGTTTTTTTTTCTACTGTCTAGCATTTACAAATAACTTTTCATGAAATGAGACTTCCCCTTTAACTTAGAAAGGTGTAATAAAAACCTAGACGGGCCATTTAACCGGTTTAAATGTAGGTAGGCCTATATTATATGCCCTAAAACTTTGCATTATTAGCACTGTACAGACTCATTGTGACAAGCCGTTACATTATTCATTTTTGTCAAACATTTATGTTATTTCTATGAAGTCTGCAACAAACTATTAGACTAACAAAAAATCCAGTTGCCTTGCATAAAAGCTTCACTAAAATTTGCTTATATTTTTTATTATTTTTGTCTTTTTTATTTATTTACGTGCCACGAAATCTGCAGTACATTTATTGCTAATCACAGCACACATCTTTTTCAAAATAAAAAAATTGAACATTGGGAAGTCCTCACAAACTGCATGGACAACAATTTTTATATTTTTAGTAGCCTAGTAAAGCAGTTGGTTTAGATATATATTACATCATGTCAGTTTGTCCCATTTCAAATATTTACTCAAATGCTTAAAGTCTTAGAGGGGAGAAAAATCCATTTTGCAAATGGATGCACTGTTTGTTTTTTTTCTTTTCCATTCTAGACGTATTTTTTCCCCATGAAAAATTTCCCTGGAATTTTACATATATGCAAAGAAAAACTTATGCCAAGAAGAAGAAAAAAAATGATAAAGAGCTAGAGAAGAAAGAAAAATAAATTATTCTAAAACCCAAAGTTTATTTGAGAAATTAGTTATTGTATTACTCGAGCTGAAGAAAGTGTTCAAACAATGTCATAGGGAGAAAATTTCATTAATCTTGTGTACAAGATGTTAAGAGCAAATAGCAAAGAAAAAAGAAATTGTGATGGATATTATTTTTGCTTACAAACTAGACCTCGTTCATACATGCAGCTCCCACACAAAAAAAAAAACACAAAGTAAAAAGAGGAATAAGTGCAATTTTACAAATTAAATTTGACTGAAGCAATCGTGAGAAGTTTTATTAAGAGCAATTTATATGCTAACTAAATTAACTCTGCTACTTCCTTGTAATGCAATATGCCATCATTTTATACAAATGCAAGCATAATTTTAACCTAGAACATTCAAAATTCCTTGCAAATAGATCCAGAATAGATAAGCCTACTTTGAACCACTCAATGTTTTTCTTTAAACAAATCCACCCTATGAATTTAGTTTATACTGTTCAATCAAGTACTCTTTACCCCTGAACTATTCTTAATGTCAAAATTAGTCAATGGTATTACCCAACGTTTGTTCGGATTTCTGCCAACAGAGGGAATTAATTGGCTTTTTCTCACAAATCATGCTAACAAATGCATTTTAAACAAGCCACAAGTTTAAAATTCGTATATGCCAGTATGCCAGTATTGATGCCATTATTAGGATTTTCGATACCAAGTTTAATCTACCCAATCAGGTTTTTTTTAGAAAATAACACGCCCTCTAGTTTATATGTATGCCCTGACACTAAAATACCGACAGTATAGTTAGGCCCTATAGTAGGTACACAAATATTTTAAATTATTTACAAAATGTTTTTTAAGCTCTTAAATATTTACAACTTCTTGTCTACTGAGAACGTTTCATTTACTCTTATGAAACTAAGAGGTTGACTATGAATTGGACCCATGTTGCTGATTAGAAACTCAAATCAGGATTTAACGTGATTTAGTCAAATTTAAGCCATTAATGTCAATTTACTTGGACTGGAATCAGAATTTTTAAAAAAATTTAACTAAATCATGATTATCATACACATTCACATCATATCTTAAAACTAAATCATGATTATCATTCAAATTCACATCATATCTTAAAACTAAATCATGATTGCAATGAAATTAATAGTCTGCTATTTCATAATGGTTAATCATGGCAATCAATTTATGCATTCTAGCATTTGATCTTTTGCTTTTTTTTACCAGTCAATTATGATTAAAACTTAAGTTTCCAGAAACTGTGCATCAACAAATCATGCATGATTAAGTTCAAAACATCGATAGGCTTAATCAAAAGCATCACATGCCAAATTGTTACCCTGACCAATTCCCTAAATCATGATCAAAATATCCATGTAAATGGGGTATTAAGAGTATAAGCTTATTCACTATTTTGGATTGCCCTATAACTCTTTGAAAATAAGATGTTATATCACATTAAGCAATCTGATATCCAACAACCAATCAGTAACATTACATTTAAAATTTCAAGCAAATTGTCAACAGAGGGCACATTTTAACCCTTGATGATTAAACAATTCTGCTTCAGAAAGTAAAAAAATTGAGTCCCACTTGCAAATAGACCCTGTACTGGTATAACTTATCAGACTATACAAAAATCGAGTAACTTTTTCATTTTACGTTTATAGAACGCCATCTAAAAGCTTGAAATTAAATGATATTTGAATGGAAAATGTCTCGCATTTTATATTTTCATTCTGTCATTTTCAGCATACATATAGAATTGATATAGAATTGCAAGCACGCAAAAAGGCAACCTCGGTTTCATTTGCATCATCGCATATAAAATGACGTAATTTCAAACCACTCCAACTGATTAAGCCTTCCATAAGTGACACCATTATGTGGCTGTCACTTTGAGTGCTATCTCATTTAACAATTTTAATAACATCAGGCCCCAGAAAATATGAAAGCATATTACGAATAATTCATGTCAGGCTATATATAGAGACACAAAACTTTTTTTAATTTCATCGGAATTATAATGAAGGAGAGATCGAATAGCTGCTTGCATGATACTTATTAAGAAATCATTATACATTCATTAGAAACAGTAATTATATACTAGTCTTGTAAACTTATTTTGCAGGAAAGTAAGGCTTTTCGACAGTTACAAGTACAGAAGTTTGCTGAAATGCAGGAAATACTCTTTCCTGCAAAAATATCTTACCCAAAATATAGGACTTACAAGAATTTTCGCCTGTATTAACAGGGTTTTAAAAGGTTGTTACAAAGTGGGACTTTCCCTTTAAGCATATGTATACCATGTCATCTTTTGAAAAAGGTAAAAAAATTGACCCTAACTTGTGTGATGCATTAAAATCTTACGCAATTAAGAAAAATGAGGAATAAATTGAATGAAATTTAAAAATAATGCTATAGTATATGGGAAGATTTGCCAAAATATTTGACATTTATAAGAATCTAAAAATTCTAGGAAATGAATATAACACATCTGGAATCCCTATGCTTAATATTATTTAGCCTATAAATAAACTGACTTTCCTTAAAACATTATAATATATGGTATTTTTAAAGCATTATAGTATAACATAAAGTGAAAAATACAGTTTGAATGCATAATTTACGAGTACATAAGAAATTCTAGAAACAGGAAGGCATGTGGTTATAGTAAATTTTAGCATATAAATATATATATCTATCCCCACAGCAGCATATACTGTATAAAGACTGGCTGTGGAAAACCACAATGACCAACTGAGGAAACTCGGTTAGGAGATTTGAAACTAAACTTGTGATTGGGAATCCATGACGAGAGTTTTATACCACAATGCACTCAGCTTTATCAAAATCGGACAGTCCATTTCTGCTCTAATGAAGTTTTGTTTCAAAAGCAAAATTTAAACTAATGTAAAATACTACATATACATGTTTTCTTAAATAGCTGGACGATATACTCACTTGTCAGTAGAGCCTGTTCAACGAAAGAGTAAATCAGATGAAATTGGCAATCAGAAACTTTTAATTGTATCTGCCATATCAATCAAAAAGTTAAAAAAAATTGGGATCCAAAGGTCATCAAGAGGCCCAAATCCACATCAAAAGAAAGCCCATGAAGATGAATAGACTCATGGGTAGATCCATAAGATGGCTAACAAAATTAGCCAATACATAATAGTTATTCTCACTGAAAGGAAAAGTCCTATTTTGAAAGAAGTGAATTTAGGAAAAAGAGCATGAAAAAAAATTATGAAATTCATGTAAATTTCAAATTGATTTGAGTCAACCAATCAATAAATAAAATGTCCTGAATACATGGATTTGGATGAAACTATAAAGCCCAAATAGGCGTCATTTTACTGACATTTAGAGCCCTCTACTGGATAAAAGGAATCAACTCTCACAAAACACGTAGGCATGTATATATGTTCTAGAGGGAGCCACCAACTACCATGCCTGCTGAAATCTGTGAAAAAAATGGCGCCTAACGTGTATACTCATTTGGCAAACGTCATGATATGAAAACTGCTGCAATAATTATTGTCACAGCCAAGTTTAAACAACTTAAATATCACTCGTAACAAAGTGGGACTTTCCCTTTAATCCTCGTTACTAAAATGGATACTCCCGATCTTTTATCATTGTAACTGAAAAGAAGATCTCCAACACTTGATTTCTCATTATTGGTGAGACATTTTACATTAGCATTTCGTTTCTTATAGCCACTTTAATTTCTTTCTTTTAAAAATAACTTTCCCTAAAATTATACTTCTGCTGCTGTCTTATTTTGGTGTATGGGGTGAGGGGGGGAGCCAGCACGGGGGTTACATAATACGAGGATTACCCCAATGGTATGCGAATTATTTTGATGAATTCCCCTCAGGAAAATTTCAAGCAGATACATTGTAAAAAGGCTTCATCCGTAAACAATACTTTATAAATGCAAAATTACTTTGCCTCAACGCAAATTCCCTACTAATAAATACATGAAAAAAAGACACAAAATACATACACGAGATTGAGCACTTTCTCAACTTGCCTCAAGAATTTTCAATTAATTACCACATTTCCTATCCGCACACATACAAATTTCAAAGGCTCAAATTAACATCACCCATACACTTCGCTATAGATTTTAGTTTGAGATATTTTCCTAGACATTGTTGGGTTGATTTTAACAAAGAAGTCCTTCGCATACTTCTGTATACTTATACGCAGCACGTATAATAATTAAGTCAGAGAATGTGAAATGAAAAATGATGCCAAGCCTTACACAGTTTCCCGTAAAACAGACAGTTACATATGACACTGCCTATATTATAAAAGTATTTTTTTTCTTCATTCTAGGGTAGAAAACGGTTGCATACTAAACATGCAATTAGGATACTCGGGAGAACTGCATGAAGCAAAAAAAATCTCAGAAGAAAAACGTGTATGCAAATGCAAGATGATGATTAACAACGCGTTATCCACTTTTTGACACTGTACTCAAACTCTAGTTTGCCTCCATAATGAATAATATACAAACCATATGTACTGAGGTTCTTAATTCGCCAAACACAGCTAAAGGGCTCAGTCCAGGTAACCAGGTGTTGGGCCAGTGTTGGTTATACTCTGGCGTGACAAATCACCATGGTTGGTCAACATAGTGTGCAACCTGAGAGAATGCTTAATGGGAAAGTCCCACTTTGGAAAAAGGTGGTTGAAGGAGGAAGAGCGTGAAAATTAGGAAAGGCATGGAAATCGCAATTTGATTTGAGCCCAACAGTCATCAGATAAAATGTCCTAAATACATGGATTTGGTTGAAAATGCAAAGCTCAAGTAGGCCATTTTACTGACAGTATGCTGCACCCTCTACTGGATAAAAGGCATCAGCTCTCATGGAACACGTAGACCCACATGTCATGTACAGAGAGCGCCACCAACTTTCTGTATCTGCTCAATTCTATGGATTTGTGCATGAATTTGTAGCGTGAACTCTGAAGTGCGAAGCATAAACTATGTGAAGTGTGAAACAGGCACTATAAATTGTGGAGCATAAACTGTGAAGTGAGAAGAATGAACCATAAAGCAAAAAATATATATATATATATAGTTTTCACTTCACTGAAGTTGAAGTGAAATGTGTGAAGTGTGAAGTTTGAACTGTAATGTATGAATTATAAACCATAAAGTGTGAATCATTAACTGTGAAATATGAAACAAACACTAAAAGTGTGGACTGTGAAACGTGAAACAGCGGTTGAAGTGTGAAGTATATTTGTGGTGTGAAGCATAAACTATAAAGTGTGAACTTTGAAATAGCAAGCATGATCTTTGAACTGTGAAGTGGGAATGATAAAGTGTCAGCTACACTCGTACGTGGTGTGAAGCATGAAATTCTAGACAGGAAGTGAGTAAGACCTCATGATTTTGAACAATAAAGTGAGCATTGTAGAGCATATAACCATAAAGTGTTGTGTTCTTTGAAGTGTGAAATATGAACTATAAAGAGTGAAGCGTGAATTATAAAGTGTGAAGCGTGAACGATACAGTGTGAAGCGTTACCTGTATGCAGTACGAAGTGTGAATCACATCAAGTGCTAAATATTCGCTCAATAAACGCTTATGTTCAAATACTTACGGACCTCGATATATGCTCACTCTCTGTCACCTGACACAAAGTTTAAAAAATTGCCTACTTTATAAGGAACACGTTTTCCCATTTACTTACACTTTAAAACTATACCAGTTATTCAAAATGTGAATGGAATGAATTCATTCTAGCGATGCACATTTCCACACTATCATTAAGAAAAAAAAGTAATAAAAACTAAATTGTAAAAGTGCACTTGCCAACATGTGCTAATTTTATTCAAATACCTCTCTTGGAATGAACAGATTTTTAATGAGAATTTCAGATAAATCTGTCGCATAAATAACAAAGAAAAACTATTAAGTCAAAAGAAAATGACATGTAACAGTCTACGTGTATGATAGTTTCATATAAAATCCACATTCAGAAATAAAAACCTACGATGTAAATTGTAGACTGTAGGTCTATCAAAAGGATTTTTTTCCCAAAAATGCAGACCACATTTCCGAGAAATTCGTTTCATGATTGTATAAAGTTATGGCTGTTATTCTTGGTAAATCTTTATTCTTCCCAAAACGAATTAATTATTTAATTTTATTATTTCTCTGAATTAATACAACTCGCCATAAGGGAGTTAAGTAACTATAGTTAAAACAACTTTGCTCAATTTTGCCTTTTCTTGGAAGTCATATATAAAGAAATTTTCTAGAAACTACACGGTGAAGTTATAATTAATTTCTGTAAAGTATTTTCTTCGAATTTAGATTTATTTACAGAAAAAGTAGGAAATTCGCTCTTATTTCATAGTTTTTATATGAAAATTTAAAAACACGTGTATAATAAAAACAACCAACTTTCAGACACTGAAAGTTAGTGGCGCCCTCTAGGACATGCAGATGCACGCGTTTCATGAGAGCTGATGCCTTTTATCCAGTAGAGAGAGGGTGCTACATACTGTCGGTAAAATGGCGCCTAATTGGGCTTAGCATTTTTATTGAAATCCATGTATTCAGGACATTTTATTGGTAGGCTCAAATCCAATCGCAAGTTCCATGCTCTTCCTTCTACAACCCACTTCTTTCAAAGTGGGACTTTCCCTTTAAATATAATTTAAATTAAAAAATGTTACTCCTCGAGAATAATCGTGTGACTAGACAATTACATACACGGGTGCCCACAAAGTAATTTTTCATTTTTCAAGCAGGCTACAAATATGCTTAAATGTGTGTTTGGCACCGAATCAAATCTCATTTCAGAATATTCCAAGCAAAAAAATATTAAAATGAAATATCAAGGAAACATTGTGAAATATTGCCTGGATTTGATTATAATAAAGAAAATTTAATAAAAAAATATATATAAGCAGAATAGACAAAAAAATCGTATACTTTTTGATAAACCCTCAAACAGTGTATAGGTGCATTCAATGATAGATTATCCATTAGAGCATGTCGTGTTCAACAAAGTAGCTGCCAAAAAATTTCGTACAGTATCAAATAAAGGAGGAAAAAAAGGAAATTAAAGTCTGGCAAAATCAGATGGTATGTTATTTCGTCAACGAGAAAAAGCAAGAAAATTGAAATTGACATGAAACCTCGCCTGGTGTACATATAAGTCTTCTCTTTTTTTTCATATATATATATGACTATGTCCATCCAATAACCTGCAGTTGCCATTAAAATCATGGTTCCGTCTTACAATATTATTACTCCATAAAACTGAGTAGAACAAATACAGTCAGCAGCTTTTATCTAGCAACATTTGGCAAAAAACACACACAAATTCCACATATATAGTATATATGTGATGTGAGGAATGACTGCCTTTTTCCTACCGGAGGTTGCATTCCTTTTGAAATTATTTGCATGAATTATGCAAATGAGGTAAAATTAGGTATTCCTTTATGGAACTAGTTTTGACTGGTATTGGAGCTGGTATGCTTTAGTTTTAGTTGAGAAGGAAATTCCAGAGTAATTGGGGGGATCTTTAGCTATTGTTAGATTTTCTTTAAAAGGCTAGGATTTTCAGTTTAGAAGGCAGTCTGACTGTGAATTGTGGCTTGTCCAGGCGGAGCCCTGGCCTATTTTTCAGTTAGATTCTGAGATTTAAAAGCCCTGATGGGACTTCTTCAGGGAAGTTAATTTCGATTCCGTAATAAGCCAGTTATATACGGTAGTTGAGTTAAAAGATCAGCAAGTTGGCTGTTTAATAGTAAAAGTAGTTGTAATTAGGGAATTGTCCTAAACCACAACAGAAGAAATCCAGCAGGAAGTTTAGCTGGAAAGTGAAAGTATATTCAGTCGTATTTTTCGTTGTACCGGTTTACCGGAACAGTGTTCATCAAGTTTTGAACTGATTAAAAGCAAATCCTTAAAAACAGTTGGACAGTGTGAGCTTGACTACTTTGAATGTCATTAAAACCAGTTACAAGGGACATCAAGAACTCTGCACCGACGCCTCTACCAGGGAAAAGTGAAGCCAAACTGACCTGCATCCTCACAGTGAGTGTGGCTCAGATCCAAAGTTAACAGAAAACGTAATTAATTTGGCCATGGTACAAGGTGGCCATTACCAGCAAAATTAAATTGAATAAACATGGAAACAATTTTCTTCCTTATACAAAGATCAACAGTAACCAACTAATTGAATTGGCTCGACCAACATTTATTTCACAACAACCAAAAAATACTGAAATAACTATATTTAGGCCTATTCCATGCACATTCAACTTGAATTTCTTTTTGTAATACATATACGAATCCTATAAGTTATACAGTTTGCAATGCCATTGATATTAAGAATGGGGTGGGGAGGGATACACAAATATGACGTCATCAAAAAATCTAATTTGAAGTAGCACACCTCTCGTCATCAATATACTATAAGCCCCTCTTCCCTCGTAAATTTATAAAAAAATACAAATGCCATATAATCAGTACATGCAAGTAATGTTTTTTGCATAAGCCTACTTTATATTTACAAAATAGAATATATTTAAAAAATAAAAAAAACACAAAAAGTTGACATGAGAATGTGAAATTTAATTTAGCCTATAAAAGTTACTTTTTCTTTAAATAAATAAACTCAATTTGACATAAATTTTATATCATGCATTATTAAAGGGAAAGTCCCACTTTGAAAGAAGTGGACTGCATGTATATATAGGAAGAAGAGTATGAAATATTATAAAATTCATGGAAATTATTAATTGCAAATGGATTCGTGCCCACCAATTATGAAATAAAATGTATTGACTAAATGGATTTGGATGTATATAAATATAAGGCCCAAATAGATGCCATTTTACTGACTGTATGTAGCGCCCTCCCCTAACACCAATAACACCCCCCCACCCTAAACTGATGACGTCATACTGATAGCCCAGGCTCACAAACCGTTGAAATTGAGTATGTCTCTAAAAATTCATAGAGGACATAATATTCTACATTTCGTATATACATATTGTAAGTGCGCAACTTTCACACTATATGGCGCTAGCATTCAAAATTCAGGGTCAATAATCCATAACCATTTCAACTATAGGTATTTACGATTTGATATCACTATATAGCTATGGTAACTCGATCCCTCACAGCCCTAAAAAGAGCCAAATCTACAAAATGATCTAATTTCTAAAAAATCATCATGTAAATGCACGACCTTCAGGCCAGTTGGCGTCAACATATATACAAACTAAATATAGAGACATGTGCATATTTTCTATGGGCACCATGGACTTTCATGGGATTACCCCAAATAACATCATCTAAACTATATTAAGCCTTGAACAATATTTCATCAATTAGTTCCAATAGGTTGTAACCGTTTCCGTCAGTGAATTTGCATTTTACTAATAAACCGAGAAAGCGGTTTGCATTGTAGAAAACACAATAAACTTTGCATACAACAATGAGTGCATTATGCAAAATACGAGGAAAAACAGGCATAAACTGCATAATGAGAACGGGAGAATTATATATTGGCAAAGGGGCGTCAACTGATATAAATGGTTCATTGTACCGAAGAGATGTAATAATAGCCTAATGAAATATAAAATTGTCGAATCGCTTAATTACTAACTGTTATCCATATCAAGCCTGATTAGTAATTAAGTAGTATTGGCAAGTAGTAAATGCAAACTTCCAAGGAAAAATTGCTAGCTTATGCTTAATTAAAACTAATGACTGAAGTGATCGTTATAGATTTTATTTAATAAGAGAAAAAATGTCCCAAATGACTATCTTAAGTGTCAGTTTCTTAACATTTGCTATGTTTATTATACAGAGAACTGATGTAAAACATTAATGTATGGCAGATTTAAATTTCCTGACAAATGTTTTTTTAATGCACATGTTAACAATTTTTAATTTACATTAGGCCTAGCGTGATTATTTTTAAGAATCTGTTACCAGTAGGCCTACCAAATGTTCTGCAGAAATGGAACTGATTTTTTTAAAAAAATCAAAATTAAAATTAACACATGCATTTATTTAAAAAAAAATTGAAAATTAATTTTTAACAAATTTAGCAATAACTTTTGCTACGATTATATAGTGTAATGATTTTGCATAATTATGTATAATCTGTTTTTTTGCAGAAATTGGCCACTGTAATTTCAGTTATCCCAGAGCTAAACAAAATGCATACAAAATTATGAAACAGAATTTCTGAAGGGTTTATATATAGCATTCGGCATATATTTTTAAGGAGGAAACATATTTTTAAAAAAAAAACCAATTAAATTAAAGCAACTTTGAACTATAAAAGTGGACCCTGACTTTCTGTGACATTTCCTGACCATAATAAAAATTCCTTGACATTTTAATATTGCATTTTAAATAACAACTATATTTGCTAATTGATGACAATGAAACATTAAATATTTTAAACTAGAAAAATGAATTGAAATATTTAGAGAAAATAAAAATAAAAATGCAAACTGATTCATTTTAACGTTAATGAACATACATGTATAACAATTATGAATATAGGCTAAAGGAAATGGTATATGTATAATATGGATTTATTAAAAATATTCCTGACTTTTTTGGTTATTCGTTATTTCTATCCAAAAAATAACCTGTCAGTTTAGTCTCTCAAAACGTCAAATCACGAGAACCTTGATATTGTACGTATGGATAAAATTTAATAGCCTAAACTACAGGTTATCTAATCTGAACCTGCATAAAAGCTAACACACATAAACCACAATAATGGTATGTGCTATCATCTTCAAAAATGGCTGCCATTAACCCATTACAATTGACATTGACGGATGAGGCCTGTGGTAAAAGTAGTCCATGCATGGACAATGCTTTTTACAAGTCATACATACATGACTTATGCATATAAGGAATAATTATATACTCAATATCTAAACCTATAGTTAATTGTTATATGGATCATTTCCTTATACTTAAAAAGTATAAAAAAAATGTTATAGGCCTACAAGTAATATAAAATTTTTAAAGTTTCAAAACTTTCATGAACCATGCATGATCATACAAACATTGCTTGTGAACACTTAAGACTGAAATATTGGGGGGAAAAGCTTCAAATATATTAATTCCATCAGAAAAACAAGGCGCGCCATGGAGTGATATTTTATACGTTGCAAAAGTAAAACGAACCATCAAACCTATAACATAGCACATTCTGCTAACGACATATACAAGTATGTTTATAGTAGGTTGTAGACATCCAATTTCAATTTATACAGATATACCGTCTGAAACGCATTTTGAAATAACTTCGGCTTAAATTCTTAATGCCAAAATCAAATCATTTGATTACAGTTTATATATTCCGCAAGTAGTTCCAGCATTAATTTTAAACAAGTTTGATTTTAAGACCCCCACAAAACTGTCAAATAAATCATGAATCCATTTAAGGAAGGAGAGTATAGGCCTATTGTAGAATATAAAAATGTACAGACTTCATGGCTGTCCCCCACATAAGCCAACCCTTTAGTAACAAACAATAAAATGTCACTTTACAATAGTTTTATTAGCCAACCCAGGCTAAATTGATAGTTTTATATCTGATATCTGCATACATTATAACACCCAATATACATATATTAATAGTAGACCTATAATATAGATTGTCCACATAGGGTGCAAGGACCATATATATATATATATATAAATAAAACTTTGCTGCACGCAATCCCCTTTAATGCCATCTTTATATATAACAAATTTATGAGCCGAATAGTTTTATATTGTTCATATTTTACTCATTTTTGTCATCTATTTTTCCACTTCTGAGAATCGGCTATAGTTTAATCTCAATTAATGCATGGTGTCTACTAAAAATGAAATTCATGGATGTTATATTAATATTAGCTCTACATAAAACCAGCATATATATTTAAAATCATGCATAATAATGGATATATATTAATTTATGTTGTTAAGCAGACCAGGCGTATATAACTAAATCTATACAGTATAAATATTATATATACTTGTATAGAGATGTGACTTTCAATCATATACATATAACAAACAGGATCAAAAGGTTAATTTTTACTTCAAAAGGAAATTTTTCATTCCAAACTTAAATTCTGTCAAAGTTATTGTTATTTAATAAATCAAAAGAAGAAAACAAAGGCACAGCTATTGGGGACATTATGGTCCAGTATCAAATGACAGTATACTTGCATGTAAATTATATCCTAGTATAACTTAATTCTTAGTCATTCGGATAACGTATCCAAGCATACATAAAGGTGGTTTCAAAAATGTATAAAAAACGGGCTGAATGAATTCAAGATTTGGGCGGATTTCATATTCTGATATGCTCAAGACCCATAAAAAGCATAAACAGAAATCCGTTTCACTAAATCAAGCATAGCCGACCAAGTTTAACATAGTAAAAAGAAAGGATAAACAGCAAATGCTTTACAAAAACCATAGGCATTCTATAAGCTGCAGGTCATAAAAATCATCGCGATTCCTTTTTTCCATAAAAGAAAGAAACCTTATGGCTATACTATAGGTTATCGCTTTATGCATGCGGTGGATATATACATTATATACAAATATTATTTACTGGAATATCGATGTCCTCCTGCAGGACACAATATTCCATGCAGGGACTCTAGAAGAAGAAGTAAGGGGTGGCATATATTAATGCTAGAGGTATACAAGACAGTTAAAAAGGTTTGAGGAAAATATCTGTATAGCTTTTGTAGGTCGAGTGCAGGTTACATGACAAAAGACCGACCAATCAGTAGGTCGCCGGTCAATCTAAAGATCGCCAAGCCATACCAATGCTGTTACCGGTTTTTGAGGAATTTATAAAACTGATGAAGAAATTATCCTATACATTCAAAAATCTTAAATCTATCAAAAAGCTCATAGCCGTCGATTAATGCATAGAATGACATTATATACCTTTCAAAAAAGATATGTGAAGCATTTGGTCCATTGATTTTGTTGTTACTATATAAATAAACGAGGGTTCCCAATTAATAAGAATCATATGACCAGCGATATTTTGTCCGGACACTGGTCGAGTGAACATTCAATGTTTTCTGTTGCCAAAAGTTAGCAAATTATGAATAGTCATATTCAGAAGTTATCCATTATAACCCTCAAGACATAAAAAAGCAGAATATAGCTAATTGGACAACCCATTTTCAAATTCCAAAATTTGACTAAATTTTAAATATATGTAGGCCTACTTTTGAAACAAAAAAACGAATGCACATTTTGACCTCCTGCATGGCTAAACTGACCATCTGGAATAAAGATTGCAAGAACTAAAAAATGTCAACGAAAATGTTTATTATTAAATTAAGCAGAAAGTGGAGACAATCATGCATTGTATATAATTCTGAACAAGAAAACTACATGTCGATTTCTAGAGAAATCTAAATAATACCTCTAGTTTCTTATAAGCTTACTAGGAACAAAACTGAGGAATTTGAGCTGAGTTGTGGACATGAAAAAAATTCCACATTTATTGTGATCACTTGATGCATGCCTTTGAATCTTCCGAAGTACAGACCCACTTCAAAAAGGAGATTAACGGGGCAACAAAAAAACATGTTGAAATTAGAAAATGTGCTCTGTTTTTATTAAACATCTAGACGAAAACAATATTTGCCACGTCTAAGTTAATATATTTTTGAAGCTGTGGCTCGATCCTATCATGAAAGGGGAACTTGAAAACTGTGTATAGACCTCGTAAAAACCAAGTTTATAGCTTCAGTATACAGCAAAGTGCCATCGCAAATTCTGTTTGGTAATTCCAGTGTTGGGTTAAAAACATATGGAATCTCGAAAATATAAAGGACACAGTACAGGACGAAAGAAAAGAAGTATTTTATATTCAAAATTTATAGTTTAGCGGCATTGCTTTAGGCACACAAAACTTAGATGGCAAGAATATGATTACAGAAAATACATTGTTCAAAGATTATAAAACGAACTGAAGGCTTTCTTTTATTTAAGAGTATATATTCTTAGAATGAATCGATTTATATATAAAAAACCATAACAGACCATATAATTGTAAGTGTAAAACGTGGCTAGTTTACAAACAGAAACTAATTACTTTAAAAGCAGAAACCAACTTGCAATTAGTAAAAATAGCCAGAGTGACGTATTGGTCAGATATGTGAATTACTTACAAGCTTGTCTATCTCTTGAGCAGACAACATAAGTTAGACATTTATTTCAACTTGTAAAGACATAGTAAGAACAATAACTTCGCAACTAAATATTATTTTGCCTGATGTTTTCAACAACAAACTGTTAGGAGTGACCATTTCCATGAATACAATCCAGTAAATTACAAAACTATAGTTCAGTGTGTCAGTCAAAAAAATGACCACACTGAAGTACAATATATGAGTTCCATCAAGTAAGAATCCAAAAGTGGCAGTTAGGTCGAAACAGCCAAAATCTCCAAATGCATCAATGCATCCCATTAGGTCTATAACTCCCGGTCAATCTGATGAGGTCTGTGTATACAAAGGCTAAAAATGTCAATAGCAAAGCCTTTCATTTCGCCTGGAATACTGAATATTGAACTCAAATGGCGTCCATGTGGCATTTGCAGTAGGCCTACTCACAAACTGACCAGTAATGACAAGCCAAGAGATAATGTGTTTGCAACTTGACCCTTTGATGGACAAAAACGACAACCACACGTGTTGGACACCTTAATATTGCTTTGAGAGGGAAAAAAAGCAATTCCACACATTTCAGCTCGAATGGGATTTCAACCATCAAAAAACCTTGGTAATGGTCTTCCCGAGAAAGGCTGTCAATGTCAGAAATGCATCTGCCAATCACCACAAAGCTGGACGGTCCACTGGACATTAGGCTTATGGAGAAAAACATTTTTTTGCAGAAAAAAAACTGTCGAATTGACCATATAGTGACCATAGATGAAATGAGAACGAAAAAGGACATTACACCCCAGAGTCCATTTTGAAACTCCGCAGTCGTAAAGAACTGCAATACAGTTCCCAACATTATTAATTAAATTTCATCATTTATTACCGAGGATGTTACGCTTTTAATTCCCACATCAGGAAACTGGGTATTTATTTTCAGAAAACATTAATCATCCTTCCGCTATTAAACTTTGGAGATATGGATGGACCATTACCATGATCAGCAAATTCCTGGCACATTTCCATTAAAATGCAATAAATGAGAACCATGTTCATGGGGTTTATAAGTAAAAAATTCTTGGAGATGGCATTTTCCCTCAATAATAAATGGAAGCACTTATTTATTAATCCAATATGTCAATGATGAGAACCTTTTCCTTAAGGTTAATTACTAAACAATGGCGCGCCCATGTTTAAAACATTGCAGTGCTTTGGCAGGCGGTTAAAGGCTGAACAACTTAAAGACTGCAAATTCAAAAGCCAAGCAAAATTGAACCTCAGATGTCACAGAACAGACATTCAGAGGTGCAGCGAAGGGGGGGTTTTGGGGGTTCAAGCCCCCCCCCCCATGACTAAAATTTTGCCTATGAAAACACCCTCTTTTTTAAAAAAAAAAATCGCCAAAATTTGGGGGGTTTCCACCCCCAAACCCCCCATTTGTAAATCCTGGCTGCGCCACTGCAGATATTGCTTTCTGTAAGCAATCTTATCGATATTTTATAATTTTTGCAAATCGTGTAGACAAGCAATTCGCACACTCAACATTTTAATGTTTTCCTTAAAAATCATGCGAAAATTAAATCCTTTGATTTGAAAAGTTTATCTTTATCAAAATATAACTCTTGTGATCTGGTATACACCATGAAGCCTGATCTGAATTTAGAGCCGATGCCATTGGCATGCCATGAGAGGCCACGGTTATCATGACTTAATTTGTTTAATTACAACTAGGCCTGAATAAATTATTGGTAGAAATTTAAGATGAAAAGAACTAGTGTTATTTCTGTCTTTAGCCTACAACTAAATGAAAAGTGATTAATTAAGTTTACTATTTCAATTAAGGGTAGTCACACTTCATGACAAGTGTTATATGCTAGTCATGAGAACATAACTTAGAAATAAAATACTAAAATTAGAATTAAACTGCCTGATCTCAGGAATACCTGATACGTAAAATCTCAGAAATCTGAGCGCCATCTGTTAGCATTGGGAGCAAGGTTCACCTTTGTATTCATTCAATTTAATTTCATTTTCCTTTTATGCAATAATGCATAGAAAAACAAAGAATAAACGCATTTGTTCATCTAAATATGGGGGAAATTTACTTACATTTAAAGTATTGTACACCAGGTGGCGCCTTTCGTTATAACAAATGGCTGCCATCATTGGCCAATATTTTTTATGAAATCATGATAAGCCTGCATAAAATAACAAATGAATTTTTCATAGGCCTATTAAATCTTTCTCTTCTTTTATATAAACATCACTTTGAACAAAGTGAGACATTCCCTTTAAGGGGGCTGTCCACACTTTTTAGAGCATGCCTCTATGGGAATTTCCATGTTAAATTCGTATTCTTTAAACTGAAACCACTCAAGAACGGGTGAAAGTTCAAAGATGGGGTTTGATTTTTATTGAAGATTAATAATTT
>JAQIXP010000462.1:0-25743 GCA_034700285.1 Proteroiulus fuscus
CCCCCCCTTGAGATCCAAAATACATTGTAAAATTTTACCGGGCCCCCCCCTAACAGCAGGTCTAAATGCGCCTATGAGTGCATGGTATGGACCCTGGACATTCACTTAATTAAAAGCCGCGACAATAAATGTTATGCACGAATGATCACTTTTCAATCGAACAAATCTATAAATAACCGTTTAATTACTATCTCATTACCGGTAGAATAAAGGGTAGCCAAATACGAAACTTTCAGTGTTGAAAGTAACATGATTGACTCACAGATGGCGCTGATGGGTACCAGTTGGTGCGATATGGCGGGATATTTGAATTAAGCGAGTAAAGTATTACTTACATTGAGTTGGTAAATCTGCTTACATTTCAATTTCAACTTCTCATATCGACTTTTAGTGTTCTTTTATTTAAAAGTAACTTGTAATGAGGTGAGACTTTACAGTACAATTTATGATTTTATTTGCATGAACAATATTTCTTTAAAAAATAATCATGTACCATGTAATAATAATTTGACTCCCAAATAATATTGACAACAGTTAACAAAAATAAATACACATCTAATGCTGTCAAGTGTATATTCCCAATTTTAAAATGCTGGATATCAGTTGACAGGTACAGGAAATTAAATTAGCAAATTAACCCCCTTCCCCATTCCTAAAGAAATTTAATTCCGGCTATCCTCTCTTAATTAGTATATATTACCAGTACTGGTCATTAACAAACTTGATTTTGCTTTAATTTACAGCATAGACCATACACATTCCTTACTAAACAAAATGGTACCTTGCATGTAACTGGTTATCTTCGAGAAATGTTTGACATGATCATCGAGACACTCGATATCAGGTATGTCCAATTATGAAATAATTTATAAAGCACGAAAATGCTTTCATCCTTGCCCTATAAATAAATTAAGGAATATGAAATTAATATAAATTCCATTTCAATTTAGGTATACATTTAGAGAAACTGATGAACAATTTGGTACATTAGAAAATGGTTCTTTCGTAGGCTTCGTAGGACGAATGTTTCGAAGGGTAAAATTACTATAACTGTGCAATGTTTATTCTGCATGAATTCCAAAAGTTCCCTTCCCTAACTTTTCCTGAGCAAAAACAATTTTGCTAGATTTTTAGGTCAATATTTTAAAGAAATACCGCATAAAATAGTTTCATATTTACCTAACACTTTTGTAGGAAGCCGAGATGAGTATGAACATATTAGCCATGACACCAGGCCGTCGACTAGGAGTGCGATTTGTCGGTCCTGTCACCAAAGCTTATTTTGCCATTATGTACAACAGACCGGATCCAATCATTCCACCAACCACTTATTTATTGCCATTTACCTTGCTAGTATGGGTTTTCATATTCGTTGCCCT
This sequence comes from Proteroiulus fuscus, assembly GCA_034700285.1. Classification (NCBI taxonomy): domain Eukaryota; kingdom Metazoa; phylum Arthropoda; class Diplopoda; order Julida; family Blaniulidae; genus Proteroiulus; species Proteroiulus fuscus. The sequence goes on from JAQIXP010000462.1 coordinate 1,380, forward strand.
TGCATTAACAGTAGCAGTTATTTTCCTGGTAATGTCAACTAGCCCTTTCTCCAAAAAACATGTAACCCAATCTGAAAATGTACACACAATGTCTTTCAGGCTGATCACATTTACATATCTGGAAGAAGGTAAACTCTTTAGTTAAAAAAAAAAAGAATAAACTATTATTCTGAACTATAAGAATTTAATTACTTTTATTTACTTGCAGTATTTGAATATCCCCCAGGACTACCTTCAAAAGTGGTGTATGGTACTTTGCTATTCACCACATTAGCAATATTTGCTCATTACACATCAATTTTTACATCTTTTCTGGCCTATCAAGAAGAAAATGTTCCATTTGAAACGCTAGAAGAAGTGGCTAAGAACCATGATTACATAGTTCTTATAGCAAACAGAACGAGGCATCATGACGCATTTAAGGTATATTACATATAGTGCAAACCTTAACAATTTTTCAAAATGCATGGTGGTTGTTGATATCCATGCTTTGATCCTAGAAATTAGCTAAAAAATAGAAAATTTTGAATAGTTAGAAAATATGAATGAAAGATGTAATAAAATTAAGACATGGAATTAATTATTAAAGGGTTAATATTCCCTATAAAAATATCGGTAACCAATAAACGTGGAATTTCCAATCCCATCAATTTATGTAGACTTAAAATATTTTAGTTTCAACCAGAAGTACTAGATATATCTTTTTCCCAAAATGTAAGGAGTTTTAGAAGACTTGCGAGACTATATTTTGATTCATAAATAATATTTTACCAAAAATATGAGTTTTCCCAGTATTTTTTGGCAAAATTCATGCAAGGACTTTTACAAGTTGCTTTAATTGACAAAGTATAAACATTTTTAGAATAACATTAATAAGAATCGAAAGAGCAATTTATTAAGATATAAAGAAAATCTCACTTTATTGCAAGTTATTATTAAAATAAAGACAAATAAAAGTAAATAGTTAATACCAGCATACATGTGCATAAATTGAAATTTAAAAATCTCAATTAATTAACTTTTTTTAAAGACATTGAATTGCCAGAAAATACTAATGGACAGTGCTATATTTCTAATTAGTGGTGCATGGTGAGCAAATGTTAACTATCATTTTAATTTTTACTACTAGTAATATCTGTTAATATAAGGAACATCCATAGTAACTAACAGTTATTGCTAGTTGTAAAAATAAAAAAGTTACACATTTGCTTGCCATTCATGACTATTGGACAATATGGCAACATTCATTTTTTTAGAAATGAATGATTTAACTTATATTCAGTTTTAATTAAAAATATTAATTTCAACTTTTATTAATGTGTTGCTTTTACAATAAAAGTATAGTTTGCAATAAAGTGAGATTTTTCCATTAACCAATATTATTTAAGCATGCATTATAATTGTTTATTTTAATTATCACAAGTCTTTTTATTTAAGAATGCTAACGATCGGGTTTATCAGATGATTTGGAAGAGGATTTTGGAACAAGGAGACAAGAGTTTTGAATACAGTTGGGAATCTGGATTTCATAAAATGAAAACAGGAATGTATGCCTATATAAGCGATGGTCCAACTTGTACATTTATAAGTGGTGGAAACTGTAGCATTACATTTGGACCAATAAAATATTATAAAGAATACTTCAACATGGCGCATCGGAGAGACTTCCCCTATTCCAGGCTGTTTTCAGTTAGGTACACAACTTGTATAAGAAACTAATTTAGGAATGAAATATTTTTCAATCTATAAACTTTCCCACTTTATAATTAATAATATTTACAGCTTAATTCAAATAATGGAATCTGGAATACTTCAACGACTAACTACGTATTACAACCTGGACAGCAAGACAGTGTGTAACCTTGGAGGCAACACACTGTCATTTGGAATAAGTCAAGTTGTTGGAGTTTTCTTCGTGTATGGATGTGGAATTCTACTCGCATTCCTGGTGCTTGGGATCGAGAGGCATTTGCCACAACGATATCAACAAATGGCGATTCAGAAAATTTTTAAACCTAAAGTTGGCAGCAAAAAAATATATTACACAAGCGCATACTAGACCCATTTGGGCATTTTTGGTAATTAGGCACTTGCGTTGACAACATAATGCACTTTTAAGATGGATGCTTTACAACATTCATTACGAACAGAAAAATTTTAAGTGTTTAGTGTCACCATTAGTCCCATTAGAAACACAAGCTGCAGAAAAACTGTAAAAACTGATTTTGTAACAGCCCAAAAAGCTGAAATACCATAAGTAATAGAAAATCGTCGCTGACACTCCTAAACCTCGTAACTCCAAATATATTTTTGTTCAGGAAATGCATTTCAAACTTCAAAAAAGGAAAATAATAGAGGGTGTTACCTTCGTAATTGAGTTAAGGGGTTTTAAATGGAACGTAAATTATCGTCTCTGCCATCCAATTACACTTGTACGGTATCTTAAAATCATGAAAATTGGAGATAAAAGGTTTATGAGTGTCGGCGACGAAATATAACTTTGATATGACAATCCAATGTCCAGATTTATTTCACCATTTTCATTATTTTAATATCTTCATTTGTAGCTACTAAAAGATTTCCATGATGGAAATAATTACACTCACATACAAAATAGAAACAGACACTTGTCCATTTGTTGAAATTTCTGTTTCCCAACAATAACTATTTCAATTAACAAATTAATTCCTCTTTTGAGTCCTACTTTCTCCTCACTTACCTCAATTATTTCATGATACAAAACCTTATCATATCTATTTGCAGATGAAATCAGTTTGACTATCCTCTTCTTTTAGGAAAATTTGTTAAAATGTTCTTTTTTGGAAAATATATACACATACGCGGCATGTCGTGTGACTGACGTTTCATTTGTCATAGCCTACGGCGGAAAAAGTTGAAAGAACTCTGAAGAACGTTCGTAAGTTTCTACACTTGCACCCCACATGTAAAAATTGTCACTTTTCAATGGCGTTGATAATCCTGTGGAGGTGGGCGACCTGATGGAAAATCATGTCTATTAAATTCACGATCATCCGGTTTCCTTCTCCAACTGTCAACATGTCCCTGATGATTGGTATACGCCCCTACGGGGGGATGACCATGGCCTGGAACGGCCATATGCGGGCCTGGCCAGTGTTGAGAGTAAGCACCCCTCACGTTGTGTTGATGTTGAAAATTAAACCTGGGGTTTTTTAATAGCAAAAATAAATAATAACAATCAAATTAATTAATTGTAAGCAGCACCCATCATATGGTATCAACTCAAAACTTATTTACAAAAAAACATTTTTATCGGGGGGAAAAATGAATGCATACCTTGGATCCCTTGGGTCCCTTTCTCGTTTGTCATTTCTGTCTCGGTCCTTAGGATATCCGTGCATTGGAGGACCATCCCTTCTATAATGAGGGTAATGGCCCGGATTCGGCCTGTCCCTTCTATGATCCTTACCATACCTTCAAAATGCATTTGAACATTTTAATAATAATTATGGTGCTTAACGTATTACTTCGTCAACGATTCCCAAGGAAAAAAAAAAAACGTGTCTACAAAAATTCGACTTGTTCTGCAGTTCTAAATGGTTATGAAACAAAAACCTACATGATTTGTGCATATTTTGAGTAGATAAGGTGCACGTGTTTTTTTTTACAGTTTCAAGCAGAATTTTTTGCATTTTTCAACAATATTGTACCATTTTTTTCTACAGTTTTTCTACAAATTTTATGAATTTTAGAGATGCAGAAAAACTGAAGAAAGCATACAGAGCAAATGTTGTAAAATGTGCATAAAAACTTTAAAAAAAATAACATGCACATTTTCTTTTACAAAATCTGAACAAATATGTAGGTTTTTTTTTCACATGCATTCAGAAATGTACACTTCAAATACAGTTCCCTGCAATTTAAGACTACAAATCAACTGCAGAAAAATTTGAATTTTCCGTAATGTTGTTTGCTGGGTCACAAAAAAATATTTTGAAATCTTACCTGTCTTTATGGTCCCGTGGTCCATGTTGTTGATTCCATCTATCAGCCTGCGGTAACACAGGATTGTTTGGATGGCCATGGTGCAAGGAAGAAGCATAAGTATTGTGTGAGGAAGACCCGTGTCGAGACATGACGTTCATATTTGGACTGAAATAAGAAAACATGCATCACAATTTGAACTTTAGAAACCTCTTCCCTAATTTAAGGGAATGAAATGCTAATATATTTTTTTGCAAGACGGTAGCATGTTACTTACTCTTCTCTTCTGTCAAGACGATCTTTTGTACGGTCTACCCACCCGTCTCCACCACCGTGCCCACTGGGGACATTCCCAGGGGCACCAGCATTGGAATATGGCCTCTTGTTAGGAGGATGATGATCCCAATTCCCTTGGCCAGGATAGTCACCTGGTTCACGCCTCTTGTTACCAATCTGTGCTGGCTTCGACTGGATATTAGTCATAAAACAATTCATGAGTATAAAACTAGTCGGTCAGCTTACATATTAATTAGAAAACTAAGGGCATGAATCACGTTCTTACATCTTCTTTCTTTTTATCCTTCGCTCCATCTTTTCCTTCTTTCTCCAAGGCTAATTTTTTAGTTGCAAGTTTATATAGTTTGTACAGTTTTTTGGCATCATATTCCGTGAATTGGGACACAAAGTCCCAAAGATTACTACAGCAACCAAGAAATTACGAGGAACGTAAGTATAAATCTGTCAAAAATAAAAATTTTAAAGGAAAGTAGTTAGGGCATTACCTTCTCCATTCTTTAACACTTTCAGGTTCAGTATAAGTTTTCAGGCACTCGTTAATACGATCCCCTATTTTCAGAAGACACTGTCTCGTATAATTTAGCTGTTCCTTTTCAGACAAAGTCTGATCAGGGTTATCCAGTTGCTTCAATGCCCTTTTCACAGGTCTCATCTTTTCCTTGCACTAAAAATATTTATGGAAAATAAAAATGTCCAAAATATTATTCAAATCCGAGATTCAATACATGAGCTTTAGAGACCAATTTATAAGCAATTACAACCAAAGAAAATAAATAATACTACCTCGTTGAATACGATAGGGTCCATGCCATCAATCGCTACGGGTTCTGCATTTGCTGTGAAATGCATTGGACAGGAAGCATCACCAACTTTGGATTTGTCACCCTAAGGTGATAATAAGTATTTCATTTTTATTTAAACGGTAAATTTACTTTACAAAAATGCTTACGGTTATATTAATTAGTGTACCTTTTTATGTTTTTCCTTGCGATCTCGCTTATTATCTTCTTTACCTTTTTTCTTCCTACCATCTTTATCCTTGGAAGCCAAACCTGCCAGCGATCGGCTATCATCATCCTCCGCTTTAGTACTTTCTGATTCAACACCATCCTTTCCTTTTAATTTATTTCCTTTTTTAGTTTTAGGTGTCTGAAATAATGGGCAATGCAAACAATTATTGGTGGCACTGTGAATTATAAAGTCAAATTAATATCACGAGCCTTACTACAATAATAACTAAGCGTAGCTTACCGAAGCTGGTGAATTCGTTTCATTGCTATCGTCATTTTCAATAATTGGTTTACTAATCAATTTTGGCTTTCGTTGCCGTTTCGGTTTCTCCTACAAATAACATTTTTTTTTTCAATAAAGTTTTTCCCCATAAATGAACTGATTATAAAATATAAAGCAAAAATAAAAAAATCATTATACGTTTTTCTTGAGCAATCCCTTCTGCTGATCGACCAAACGTCCAAGCACCTTTAGTAAATAATCGGAACGCGTTTGCAGGTGTTTCCCTTGAGGTTTGGAATCTCCATCAGGGAGTATCTGCACAGAATTGTCATCATAAGTTACCCTTCAATTTTAAAATAGGTCACAACTTACTAAATCGGGAACTCACTTTATCTGCTAATCCTAAATCGGGATCCATTTTCATCGCTTCCCAATTCCCAACTCCATATTCATAAATGCCACAAAGTAATCTGGAATCGTCTTCATTATTCCATGGAATGTCCCAATGACTGTCTTTACAATGAGCTGTCAATACCCATCTAAAAAAAATTTTATTTCAGAAATTAATGGTGATAAAAAATAATTAAACGCCAAAATAAATAGCTACATATGCCTACTTCTTTCGCTCGGCTTTATCGGCGGGCAGTATTATATCGAGTGGAGCTAACTCAGCTTCACATGTTAATACCGTTTTTGCATTGACCGTTACTCCAGAAAGTTTAAATGATGGACCTCTATCTCGCTTCTTACCAGCTAATTAAAATTTAATATAAGTTTAAGTTTTAAGCACAAACTAAGTCAATTATAGAAACTCACATCCTTTCATCATACGTTGCAGAATTTCAGAGAATTACAGGAATCATTGCTCACCAGAAAGATTGCTATCATCAGCATTTTGAGGTCCTTCCAACCTTGCCTTATATTCACTCATTGCCTCTTCACATCCCTTTCTCAAAAGCTCTCCGAGACGCCTGACATCTGCTAAAGGCTTCTCCTGTAACTCAGCATCACAAGCAATAGCCTCCAACCTAATTCACAAAAATCAAATTATCAGTAAAATAGGAATACACAGATAACTAAATCATAATAACCTTTGCATTTTGGCTTTTACTGCTAATTACTTTCATTTTGTCATATTATTATTAATGAAATTTTAACTCATTGATTTATTATTGAAGTTTTTCTTAAATCAGAATTTATGCTTTACAGATGAAGCAGGCCTACTTATTTTGACTTTTAAATATTTTTAAATACATTGAAATACAAAATAAAGATATTCTTTTGATCTATTTTTTTTTAATGCTTTCTGTGACTAGTTTATCTGATATTTTTCAACAAAAAAAACAAGCTAACCTTCCTGACTTTTTCATTTTGTATGATTATGCCTGACTATTCAGGTCATAGACAACAGTTACTATGAATCAAACATAACTTCGGATAAGCTGCTCAACCACCATCAACATTAAACAAAATAAAAGAGATAAATAATCAAAGGAAAACCTTTTAAGTGGTGTGGCAAACTTTTTGTAGCTTTTAATGAATCGTCGAACCTCTGGATCGGCAAAACCTTTGACCGAGTCGCGCTGAACGGTACGGGGACGTCCTCTCTTTCTTGGTCGATCACTGTTGGCCGAATCATCACTACTCTCCGACAGATCCTGTTTTCTTCGTTTTTTCCTTTTATCATCATCGCTTCCAGCACCACTGGCCTAATAATTTTAAAATAAATATTATTTCATAAATCCTATTTTCAATTCAATCCTTTTTCTATTGTTTATCCATAAAATATTTGGTCTTGCCTGTTTAACAGATTTCCTGCTACGTGGTGGAAGATACAGATCTTCCATTTCTTTTTGACGCTCTTCTGCATCAATTCTTTTCCTGTCATCTTCAGGAATAATGTCATCCCAATCCTTTCCTTCTTCGGGAGAAGAGGATTCTACCTTAGGCACAACATCGTCCTCATCCCAAGCTGCAAAGCTGGCAACCTAATAAAGAAAAATTACTATTAACACAAAGTAGACAAGAACACTGCCAAAATATTTACATGTCCAAATGGTACTGATTTTAAGGTTCAGTTTCTACAACCAATTACATCCACTTGCATTACTTACTTTAAATGCAGATAGTAATTCATCTCCCACCGCCGGAGGTTGCTCGTCTCTTGTCTCAGCTCGTCTCAAAATCTCATCAATATCAACCTGGTCAGAACAAAGGCATCTTTCTAAATAAATACAGTACACCAGAAGCTGACATGCTAAACAAAATGAATGGCAAGTATAAATTACATGGGGTTCTTGATCGTCGTCTTCTGACTCCTTAAAAAGTTCCTCGGCACCAAACTTCAGGATAGCAGCCAATTCGTCTTTATTGAAAGGCGTCGTATTTCTACAACAAAAATAGGAATTAAAATTGTATCACCATTTGTATCATTTTTGACACAAGTGAAACATTAATGTATCGTAAACAAGATGCTTACCCAGATGGAGCACTTTTAGACAAAACGGTGCGGCCTGTAGTATCCATTCGCTGAATGACCAAATGATCCAACACCATTTTTCTTTTGGCTCTTTCAATTATATCTTCTTCCACACTTCCTTTCGTGACGAGCCTATATATGTTCACCTTTTCGCAATGGGCAGAGTAAAATACTCATTTAATTTGACAAAGTTCAAGAATTACTTTGTCATAATCTTACACAACCTTCATAATCTTAATTTTAGCTAAACTGTTAATATTGCACTCGGAAAGTGAGATGACGGGGCAGGAAGAGAAAAGGAGAGAAAATAGGAATGTGGTCGTGGCTGACTTTTAAGCGCTACTCCCACGCCACTTATTAATAAAAAAAATTTACCTGATTTTTCTGTCCGATTCTATGAGCACGAGCCTGAGCTTGCAAATCATTTTGAGGATTCCAATCGCTGTCAAATATAATGACAGTGTCTGCAGTTGCCAAATTGATACCCAAGCCACCAGCACGAGTGGATAAAAGGAAGCAAAAGTCCTGATGGGAAAAAGTAGAATTTGTTTTGGTTAAAATGAACTCACTCATATTATGATAATAATTTGAAATATTTAAACAAATCTACCTGGGAACCGTCAGCATTAAAATGGTCTAATGCCTGCCTACGAAGCTCTCCTTTAATGGAACCATCCAGGCGTTGAAATGGGAAATGACGATATTGCAAATATTCGGCGATAATATCCAACATGCGCACCATTTGGGAAAAAATCAGAACCCGATGGCCAGTTTCTTTTAACCGGCAGAGCAGCTTGTCGAGAAGAACCAATTTCCCACTTCCCCGCACAATTTGCTGGAAATAAAAATCCTCAATGAACTATTTAATGCTAACATAGTTAAGCCCTGTTTACATTTGACCATACCAGTTTGCCTCTCTAATAGAAATGCAAAATGTCAGAATACCGAAATATTGCTATTTCATTCTTGAATTTAATTGGAGATCATTTATATCGAATATCGATAAAGTAGGTATGAAAGACAACATTCGATTACAAATAAACTATTTCCTAAGTGGGTTTCATTTTCTGTTGTGAATGGCTAAAAATTCAAAAAAAAAAACAAAAAACTATCTCTTGGAACTACTATGCAGGTTTCTAGTGTATTTTTAACTGAACCAAAGGATGTGACTGTAGCTTGGAACAATGCAAACTTATAGAACTTTATGCCTCTATGGATCATGCGACAAATTCAAATTGATTTTTTTAAAACGTCAAAAACAGAAATTAGTAGCACTAAAATTACATCAAAGTTACCAATTCTAAGTTGAACAACACATATGTCCTCATCGAGTGAAAGCACAGTCCACAACGTCTACTCGGACATGGCTTTACAGATATTGCATTGCCGAAAGAATTAAACTAACTCACGGTATTACATCGGCCCAATATAGGATCCCATGATTTGATGATCTTGCCACCTCAAAAGACCAAATCCGACTACGGTGCAAAATTTTCCCAAGTAAATACTTATCTCGCGATTGGTTTGCCATTCATGACATGCAAGGATTGTCACAATGCACTCATTTACTTATTAAATAGGTTAGGCATGAGCTTAACCCTGGATACAAATTTCAGTGATCGATGCTCAAAACATCCACATCGTCACACTATTCTATGAATGCAATATTTTCGATCGAACGAGAAAATTTCTTTTGAGCTCAAGACCTGGAGTAAATACGGTTTTTGCATGATAAATTTAAAAAAAAATAATAACGGTACATACAGGTAAAATTTCTTCGCTAGTAGTGCCATAACTTTCTGGCGGTCTAATTAGAAATGAATGGTTGCAGCATTTCTTCAATTCCATCACAATATTGATAAAGCCACTGATATTTCCCTTTAATCCCTTGGTTAATGCTCTATAATTCTTTGTTAAAATCCATCTAAAAATGATAAATATTATCTCATGTTTACATCAGACTGAAGTAGAGTAATAATACAAAATGTTGACAATCCTACCTGTAATACTGCTTTTGAATGGACGTCATCTCGACCCGCAAAATTTGTTCCACTTTAGCTGGCAACGATTTCTCGACGTCTTTCTTCACCCGACGAAGAATGAATGGTTCTAACTGCTTGTGCAACCTTGCATAGCCCCTTTCAGCCGCATCCTTATGTTCTTGTTCAAACTCTTCTAAAGAATAAAATCTTAAACAAAGATAAACATTAATGAAGCACAACCAAATTAACGATTTTCATAATTAACTTTTAAATTCACACATGAATGAGAATGTGAAATTTCATAAAGAAAACTAACTTGTCTTTCATAATGAAATGCAAAAGTGCCCAAAGCTCCTTCAAGGAATTTTGTAGAGGTGTTCCAGTAATTAATAATCTATGATTAGTGTTAAACTCCATTAGAGACTTATAGAGCAATGAATCATCATTCTTTAACCGATGAGCTTCGTCTACAACGAGAGCAGCCCAAATGACCGTTCCTAAAAAACTCTTAATATTAAGAAAGAAACTGTTAGCAAAATTTACAATAAAAGCCTAAAGATATATATATATATATAATTAAAACTCCTCACTTTGTCTTTAAGAAGTATTTCATACGTTGTCAGCAAAATGTTAAATTTTAATCGTTTATTTCCCGGATGACACCATTCTTGTTGGCGAATCTACAATCAGACAACAATGTCAAGAACAAACGCTTTTAAAAACAGTGCACTCGTGGTAAATCACTCGACACTCACCATGTTTCGGCTATTTACATCCCCCAAGTAAACAACAAAGTTCATTTCTGGAGCCCAAATCTCAAATTCCTTCTGCCAAGATGCCATGGTTGAAAGTGGAACGACAAGAAGATACGGACCATAAAGCTGGTGATAGTTGAATAAATAGGACAAAAAGCATATAGTCTGAATGGTTTTCCCCAAACCCATTTCATCGGCTAATATAACACTATTTTCTCTGAAACAAAAATAGTACACTTGTTAAAACATAAAAAAATAAAAACGTCGTACCTTCAAAAAAGTTAAAAGCAGAATGAGACATTACATACTTGCACCAAGACAAAACCAGCCAATTAAGACCATCAAGTTGATAATCTCTAAGTTCACGTTGTTCAGGGCCACCCATATAGGATGGCTGTGTTTTGATAGGAGCAAATTTGGGACGAGTTCTCAACACCTTAAAAAAATAAGAAGGAAAACGTACGTATGATTAATCCTACATATCGAGCTACTTCAGAAAACGATTCATATTGGAACATATTCAATTCTTAATGTTACTTATGGCACCAAACAGAAGCATACCCTACAAATCTTTGATGGGATCTTTTGTGATTTTTCCCTATTAATAAAGTCCTCCACATGTTTCGGAAACTTTTTGGTTATTAATTGGCCATCTTCCCAGGTGCATTCAGAATATGGTAATCCTTCCCACTTGCATAAATAGTCAGGATGTTCACTCTCAATTTTTGCTGGTTGTTTTGCTATGAGAATAAGTTGTATATATTAATAATTTCCTTGCAATGAGCAAAAATGAGCAATTTAGTTAGTAAATGATAAAACTGTTCCTAACCAATGATTCTCTCTACATTCATGTGACTCTGCCTTAATTCTAATTGCATTTCCAGCTGACAATCATAATAGTCGATGTCTTCAGGGGTAGCTGTAGATTTCCTGCAATAAAAGTGCCCAAATCCTGTAGAACTTGATGGTAAATCAAATATTGCTAAAATTATTTCTGAAGAAAAGATAGGGCTTCAAAAATAATGCAGGGTAAGGAGACATGTGAGACTGTAGGAGAGAGAAGGAGGGGGGAAGGGCAGGGGAAAGGATTCCACTCCCCCTTGCAGCTACCCACGCGTACAGCCATATGGCCGCATAAGGCAAATAAAATTAACTATATAACTCAGGTTCAACATCGAGATGAGTTTTTAATCCACTCAAAAACATTCCGATTCCTTTTCAAAATAATAATAAAACACAAAACATAGTGACACCAACCAATAGTTCAGCTCGTCCTCCTTTCTTATGGAATTTTCCAACTTTTTCAATCCTTTTACTTTCTGTTCAAGTAATGTAGCATCACTTTCCCAAGTATTGTGAATGTGTGACCAGTTTTTCCATTTGATTAGAAATTGGTTTTCAAGCTCTTCGGGCGGTAAGCTGTCGGCTCCAGCATTGGGGTCCCCAGAATCTTCAACGGCATAGATTGTTGTTGCAGATCCAGTAGCTTTAATGAAAAATCGGGAAAAAAAAATTATAAACATAAAATGTAAAGGTATTTGACATTATTATAATGGTATGCATTCAATGTTAAAATGTACCTCCTTTTTTCCCTTTTCGATGTTCCAACACCTTCTCTATAGTTTCTGCATTGTCGGCTTCAGCTGCAGCAACTTCGGCATTGTGAGCGGAGTAATCTACTTCCACTAACTCGTCCGAGTCGGTGGCACCTGGACTATCCTCTTTATAACTGCAGTTTGAACAGATATCATGTTCATAAAAACAATTTAAAAAAAGCTGCAAAAACAAGTATAATCGGTGCTAACCTGACTTTCGCACCAGCACGTCTAGAACTATTTCTCCTCTTGTCAGCGTCGCTATCAGAATCATCATCGGAGGAAGTGGGACGTCGCTTTCGGTTAGGCCGGCTGACTTTTCGAGGTCGACTATTACTGGTCTTCATAACCTTAACAGTGGGCCTTTTTAAATTCAACAGTTTAGCTCGTAGTCTCTCTATTAATAAACAGGAGAAACAAAATGGATAAAAGAAATTCGTCCTGGTAACATTTTCAACTAGAGCACAGCAACATAGTGATGGTGAATTCCCCAGTTCTCCTTACTCACCTTTCACACCCGGTTTTCGTTTGACTTTCCTTTGAGTTCTCTGAACTTTCGGCTTAACTTTGGATTCACTCTCCTCATCACTGTTACTAGTGTCACTGCCATTCCAGCCACCAGAACTTTGCAACAAAAAAGCAGGCATTAAAATAAGTGAGCTTGCAGATTTTTAAGGACAATTCCTAACTATTCTAACAATCTAATAAACACAATAAACTCAGCCACAAATAAACTACGTATTACTCTTTTCGCTTCCGGACTTTCTTAATTTCGTTGCCGCTGTCTTCCGATTCATCCCCAATGGTATATCGTTCTGGTTCTTTGCGAGGTCTGCCGGATCGTCGGACACAATCGGGAAAATCTTCCCAAATCTACACACCAACGAATAATGTGTTAATCTGCCTGCAATCACTTATACTACGTATTTATTTTCATTGATACTGCTCAGATAAACTATCTCTTTATTGTGTTAGAAAAAAAATGACTTAATAATTTGCATATGGTATATTAGCTTACCGGCTTCTCACTAGAATTTTTATCTTTGCGTTTATTATTATGGTCATCATCTCTACTACGGTCATTGCTTTCATGAGAGCTATCATCTTCTCTCGCCTCATGGCTATCATTTGTGCCTGATTTTGGGGAAGACGAGGAGCTGCGTCGAGAGCCAGGCTGGCCGTCGGACTTTTCATTATCGGACCCACTCCCCGAGCGTGACGAAGAGGATGACGATGAGCTTCCAGAATCGGAATCGGAATCAGAACTGGACCCGCTTAAAAAGGTATTCAGAGTGTCAGAACAGTCCATTCACTGATTTTCAGGTAAAACGATATGATTAGTGAATTTGCAAAGATGGTGACTATGATGCTGTTAGTGATATTTCATCAACCCCATGATAAATGCTGGATCAGAACAAACTGAATTCACAGTAACTACGTATTCTAACTGCATGGAAACAATCAAGATTGTGTGTTGAACAGGCATATTCCTTAAGCTGCCATTTCTTTAAGAAGAATTACAGACGATTTAACTTCAATAAATTCGAAAAGTTGGGTTGCAATATTCAACGTTGAGATTGGGTCACAATGAGCCAGCATTAGCATTTATTTCTTTATTGTTTTTTATCGTAAATTGTTAATGGTCATTCAAATTGCACCCGCTGTTGAAGGGATTAATTCTTCCTCTATACAGGTGTTTTGGAATTATTTTTCTGTATTGGGGGTGACTACTGAATTCCAAGCAGAAGCAATATGCCATCATTTAGTCCTTGACGAAGGAAGGATGCAGATTGTCCAACATTTACAGTGTTTACGGAGATGCCGCCATTGACAACTTTTGCGCAATGCGCACATACGGAGGAAGAAGTTTCAAGAAGGAGAAACCAGCATTGAAAACAAACCTAAAGGACCAGTCACGCTAGGCTAATTTACCAGTTGCTGGTTGCTGTTGACTATTAGTAGCAAGCAGCATCAAATCCAACCATTAACAGCGATGAAGGGTTCGCACTGGGCTGGTTTCGCGCTAATAACAGCCAGAAGACAGTCAAATGATCGGCTTGTAGCTGCACTAGCTGGTAAAGTTGGACATGTTCTACTTTACTAGCCGCTATAAAAAGCACTCACTCGCTGGTGGAGGCAGCGGCTGCTGCATGTTCACACTATGCTGCTAGATGGCTACTAATAGCCATCAGCAACCAGTGTGACTGAGCCTAGTGTGGCTTAGCCTTAACTGCGACCACTGACACAAATCGTCCGTTGAGTCGAGGAATTTGTGCACCACTCTCCTTGATTTTCTGGAACGTGGCCATACCGTGAACAACGAACAATATATTTGAGACACTAAAATAAGCTTAGAGACACTAACAGGAGGAGCAGATCGAAAAAGAATCTGAAAACGGTTCACATTCATCAAGCTTGCCAGATCCGGGCTGTATGGTGATATAGTCCGGATCTGGCGATCTCCGAATTCTGTCTGCTAGGTCCAAAAAATGAATCTTCAGGAATAACTATTTGAAAACACAACACACACGAAGTGAAGTGGCTATGAAGAAGGTGTTATAACATTGCACACCTGCATTTTTTCAATGAGGATTCAAGAGTTGGGTTTAACGATGGCACAGTGCATCACTTGTAATGAAGACGGAGTTTAGTAAATTAGCATAGAGGAAATTAGGTTAATCTAACTACACTTGCAATTTGAATGACCTGTGTCAGTTAATAAAATGTCATGCCCACTTTTGTACTAATTTCGAAAAACACCTTTACTTTCGAAACAATCATTGCATTTAATTATATTTTTTGTTAAGAATTTCAAATAGCCATGATGCTTTTTGGGACCCAAATCTCCTTAAGTGGTATTCAAAGATTTCACGTGATTATCATATTTCCTGTAGGCTACTTAAAATTCCATATTTCCATATGCAAATCATAATCATTTCATATGTTAATAGAAAATATCAACACATCCACTGATCCAATATACTTTCTTGTTTCACAAATTAGGTTACTGTATTCAGTTATGGCTTGACTGTTGCGGTGTCAGCGATAATTTGATCACCCCAGAATAGGTTCCCCTTTTGCTATTTGCGCATGCGAGCGCCCAACATCCGCCCATACTTCCGAATGTTTAGACCACGCCCCGTTTCCTGTTGGAAAATTTGACTGCAAGGCCTTGTTCATGCCAAAATTTACAAAATAACTTCCCTAACCAAAGTTCCCTGCTTTTCAAAAATAATTACAGTAGGGAAATATAAGTTATCAAAGATAACAGCACTTTTTTTAGCTAACTTTCACTTTAAGATAATGTAACACATTCTTAATAATTTTCTTTAAAAACTTAAATAATATTTTAGAAGTTCAACAACAGAATTAATTACCAAGCATACGTTTAAATTACTTAAAATGCTATTTATAGATTAGCATTAAAATTAATTTGCTTAGCCACTTTCTTACAAGTTTAAAAACCCGTTGTAAAAATAACGTTACTTATAACGATAAATTATAATTAAGAGCAGTTGTAGGGTCCTATACTTTCAAGTTACCAAACATTTGATCACCACATCTCCTAGTATATCCCTTTATATAGTAACCATACAATGCTTAAGTCAATGACCTCCACGGGGTTTAGTAGCCCAAATGATTGGCATGTTGTATAACTGTAAGTCTATAACTATAAGCAAGTATATAAAATATTTCTAAAATAAGAGCAGCAGCCAGAAAAAAATTATAACAAATGAGTGGAAAAAGAGCAATACTAACAATCTATTCAAGCTCAAAGTCTGAGCAAGGCAAATCATTCAAACAATCCCATGATCAAATTATTCTGCCCAGCTAGTTTTTTCCCCAGTTTAAAGAGTGGATCATTGAGGTTACACTTGTGATCTGCTGATGCAATCCCTTTACAAATCTCGCAGGTCTGCACCAGAAAATTTCAATGTCCTGCAGTTGGCTATTCCTGTAAGGGCAAAATATTCTAGAAGTGGGTGTACTATGTCCAGGAGGGTGGTTTGGAGGAGGCGGTCGGGGTCAAAAGTGGTTTTGGGAGGGCAGTCCGAGTCGACGAGCTTTAACTATATGTAACGAGGAGCCGAGGATAAGCCTTAACTGAGGCGTTTGGAGGACTTTCCAATCTAATGTACCCAAACACAAGACAGGAATGCTAGCCACTCGCTAAGCCTTTCAGGAATTGAACCCGAGGACTTCTGGTTGTGAAGCCACTGTTATCCCTAACCTAAAATCACCTGTAAAATGCTTATGCTAGTACCATTGTTAAACTGTAACAACTAATTAACTAATATTCACGTATACAATTTAAGAGGAAATAGTCAAATCTATCATTTACCCCATTAACAATTTAGAATACGAACAGTACCTGCCAGATCCCGAAGCAGACCTTGACCGGCCACTACCAGATCCTGAATCGGACCCAGAGTTGGAACGTGACGAAGAACGAGATTCGCTTCCAGATCTGTTAGACTCGTCAGATGAATCGTTAGCAGCATTACTTTCACTCAGCTTTGCGTCTTCACCTTCCTAAAAAGCATTACAACAATTAACAAGTGCTTTAAAATGCATGCCATTATATTAGAACCCTTATTTGCATTACTTTGGCAAAAACGTAGGCCTACTATAAAAGTTCAAGAAATATATTTCAATTTTAACATTATCTTAATGTTGATTTACAATGCAACTTTTTTTACCTTGATTGGTAAAGCACTTGATTGGTATCGGGCAGGTAAAATTAATTTGGTGAATGTTGAATATTAAAAGTCGACAATTATTAGACAATTTCAAGGTGTTATGTAGGTTCCAGCAATCATTAGAGGCTTAATTATCATATTTGTTGCAAATCTTCCTTACTAAAGCACAAAAGTTTAAGAATGGGCTATTTAATAGGCCTATAACTCAATTTATAAATTTTGCCAACACATTCTATTATAATTCTGCTAATTATTAAGAATAAAAACTATCATTTATTACCCTGATATTGCCAAATTCCTAGTGTTTTTTAACCAAAGTATTAAGTAAAACATTTTCAATGTATTTATAAGTACTTTATACAGGTCAATATTGATGAAAACATATTTGTTATGATAAAAACAAACTTAATTTTAATTTTTACGAAAAGTTAATGTGTTTTTGTATAAAAACGATTAAAAATTAATTTAACAAGTATCAAACACCTATGTATACTATAAAACAACTGTACATTAATATAAGACACCCTAAAACATAAAGAAAAAGTGCTGGATTTATTTGATAGTTCAAAAGATTATGTATACTGCCTAAGACCTTCCTGGAAATAAGTTAAAATTGCAAAAATGGGTCCCCTTTCAATTTTCAAAAAATTAAGGTCATATGAAAGTCAACATATTTCTCTATTTAATAAACATGTTTTTAGCATGAAACACTTTTAATTATGGGCATAAAATTTAGTTTTAATGTCAAGATAGTGATCTTTCATATAAGGTCCTAAAGTATCCTAACATTTATTCTAAACAAAAGTACCATTCAACAACAATTAGAACTGCCACATAAGCAATACACTATGTAATGTATCATATTTATAAAAATTAATAAGAAAAATAATTAATAGATTAATTTTAATAAATAAAACTGGTTAACAAAAGTATTAACACATAGATATACCCCAAAGTCAAGTTCTGATACAAATGCATCGGATGACCAACACAAAGGACAAGCTACTCAATGCACAAATACAATCAAGATGATCTTTGCGTATAAATAAAAATAATTAAAAATAATTAAACATTAAATAAAAACAAAATAACAAGCCCCCCCATGAAATCGGATGATTCAAAATGAAGTCAACTGACCTGATCCATTTTGATAAATTTTCGAGTAACGCGATATTCACAACCGCATTTTAATTATTTCTATACAAAGTTAATTCACTATATTCGCGAAATATTTAGTTTGAAACAATTTAATAAACAGGCATGGCATTGAAAAACGTTCATTTCGTTCGAATTTCATCGAAAAAGCAACATGGCTTCCCGGTTAGGCCTAGTTGACGCCAGCCATTTTGCCTTCGACTACAACGTTTTTATCTGGCAAATTTACGGCAATTAAAATTCACAAAATTAACGCGAATAAACGTTGCACAGTGTCACTAACACATCCAGCACACAAAAGTAATTCAAAATGTGAAACATTTCATTGAAATCGCGAGTGAAAAAACGCGTAACTTGAACATTTTACAGGGTGGCAAATTGAAAAGGTAGAAGAACACAAACACATTCCGCCATTGACTACTTCGTTCTCTACCAAAAAATCTGACGAAAGTAGTGGCCTCTAGCTGCGAAAATCAGCAGTAACTATTACAGCAATACACGAAAATCTCAATAAGAAATGTGCATTTTACATTTACAATATAGAAATTGTAATATTAAGTCAATGGTACACCCCTACGAGCCAGTCAAAAGTCAAGCTTGGGATAGGGGGTCATGTCCAAAATAAATTGATATTTACTGTAATTATAATTAAAGAAAATTTATTCTCGATTGGAAATCATCAATTGGGTCCCAATAAAAGTATATAAACGTTAATTTACATGTAATATGTAAGCAGTGACCTAGCCCAAGACTCAACTAGGTACCATATTAACAAGTGGCATAGTCAAGTTAGCCCCATTGGAAAAGCTTAAGAATTCACTCAAATATTCAATTATCGATTACCAATTGGTCAATTGTCAATCAAAATATGTCTTAATGGTATTAATAATTAACGAGACAAATGTCCAAATTACCCAATTAAATATTTTGGTCATGGGTAGGACCAAATCGGAATAGTATGGGCATGTTTAATTTGGTAACGAGTACTAAAAATTAACGTTGCTTACTATTAAAGTTCAATTAAGTTTCATTAGCTTGATTAGATTATTTATGTGCCATAAATCGCGAACACAAACTTAAAACTTCAACTAAGGTGGTGGAGGGGGGGGGATGTCAGTCTGGTGAATGTATAACCCAAAATTATAAATGCAGGGTTATAAACATTAACAGCTTCGGGTTGGTCAGCATAACGATGAAAATTGACTATACAATGGAAACAATTGGGTTCAATGTTGTAAAATGCAATCATGCCCATTTCTTGTATCGACTACCCAGAATCAATGAACAAACTTGGGGTACAATTACAAGGATACAATGTTTTGCACAATATTTATTTTGGCAATAGCCCTAAACTGATCCTTTACCAAGTTGCCTTTTATAACTAATAGGACTTAGGGACAGTCGCACCAACAACAGTTAGTTAAGTCTTAACCCTGGCTTATTATGATCATGTGACTGACTTGGGCTAATGAAAATTCAGGAATGTAAATAAAACCTAAGACTAACATTGGGTTAAGGTTAACTCTTGTTGTTGCAACTTACCCTAAACTGAGTTATAAACAGTTAAAACAACATGCATTTTAAAGTCTCAATAACATCAGCAATGGAATTACATAATGACCGTTAATGTCAGTTACCATAGCCATCTAGATTATACTTGACTAACGGCCGAGTGCACCAACCTCTGTTAGGGTTTAACCAACAGTTAAAATACATTTTAACAAATAGTTAGAAGGTTGTTCTATGCACAAACAGTTATCCATAATTATTTGTTTGTTAATTGGAGATTTATCTTTGGTTGGTGCACTAGGTCGTAAACCATACAGATTTCTATATGATAGCCAGAATAAATTGTCTTGTCTAAATGAAGCGCCACCTTACGAGGCTTGTTCCTCGTTGGCTCATTTTCAAGCACTCCATCAAAATAGCGTTCGCTGTCGTAATGTATAGATGGCGCTTCTTGTAGATGACCTCACGCCCGTGTATGATGTAGTATGATTTCACACACGATGTGATGCGAGAATGACTGAATAAAGGGCCATCTACAATGCCTCACGTCCATCCATAGACATAGCTAGTAAAGTTATGCCATGCATAATCTAGAAGGCTATGGTGTTACCAGGGCCCAATCTCATGAAAGCATTTCACCGTGACATATTATCCAAAAATGTGCAATCCCAAAGGATACTAAATTCTTCCAAAGTCTGCAAAGATGCTCGAAGTGATGGCATTTTGTATTTTTGATTGCAGATTTTCCAGCAAACTGTATTCAGAATTTGTCAAATTGTTTTCAAATTGAGTAGGATGTAACAACGTTGAACTTGTAGCACTTGTGTGGGGCACATTTGAGATTGAAGCTAATTCTGCAGAACTGGATGACTGGTAGACAAATTCTTCTGCACTTGCAGGCATTAGAACGCTTCAAGACTACTGGCTAAAGGGTGCTACCATCCGTTCGTAATATCAGAAGGTGTAGAAATTGCCAGCTGTAGCAGACGATAAATCAGAAGAGACATCCACGTTTCAACACTACTGCAGCACATTTTAAGTTCAAACAGTCGTTTAGTGAGGATTACAGCTAATTGCTTTTTCCTGCACGGTCATATATGGAACCACAGACCCTGTTCGGCATAGGTCACTGCGATCCTTTCAGCTCTTCGATGACTCGCCACAGACGCCTCCAAGATGTTCATATTAGTAGGTTACATGTTCATGGATGGCCTGCCTGATTTTTTATATTACTATTACTAGCTCTCACACGGATCCACGGTTTGTCCACTTCCTTCTTACAATGTATTCCTAATTCATGAAAAGTACAACAAATTCCCACAATGCATCATACTGATTCCTATTTTGCTGTTGGAAATTCAACAAAAGGAAGTGACATCTTGAATTGACGTCATAATTGTTGAATTTCCATCCAACAAATTCAGCAGCCTGAGAAGTGGTGAAAACTCAACAATCCAAGATGGTCACTCTGTGTAACAAAAAAGGCTCCCCTGCCTTGTTCTATTTGTTATATGAACCATTTTATCATAGACTAGAAGCAGACAATCAATCACGATTGATGTTGATTGAGAAAATTGTTAATATTTTCAGCTGCTTTTGTGATAATTTGATTTGATTTTATTCATTCTTGTCTGACAACTAGTTACACTAGTAGTACTAGGCCTTACTCAAACAAGATGTAACACTTGCTTAAATAATCTTGAGTGTTTAAACACTTTTTGGAATTTAGGAAGGCACTGTTAGCTTAATCTTTATTCAAGTTATTATGGATATCCAAATTCCAACCTTAACAATATTCCTGTGGACCTCCACTGGATTCCTAACTACTAGGCGCTCATCAATCTTAAACTGTGATTAACATGGACTGCAATCACCTACAAGGCGAAAGGGGACACTTGGGAGGCCATATAATCTTACAGTATAATAACTATGTTATGTAAGGGATCGATTCCATGGTTTCCAAAGATGGCTTAAAGACCCTTATGCCCTGTAGGTGACTAGTGACATTGGCTGTGATGCCTTCTACATTCATTATCACCACCAAAGATAGTAACAATTAATTACCACCGTTAAGTTTGGCTCTATGAAATTCATTGCTTTGGAATTGATTATAAGAAATGCAAAGGGTGGTCTCAATTGAAACAATTTTTGGATTTTGGGTTGCAATCTCCTAATGTACCCAATGCCTTATCTTACAAATGAGAAACCTGTAGCAATTATAGAATAAATAACAATTTGGAATGGGATTTCACAAATGTAGAGGACACACGCTTATACTGCAACTTAGCATAACCAGGGACTTTTGATGCAACATTAATGCAAGCACATTTACATGATTATACCCTTCTTGCAATGAGGTTGATACCACAGTGAAACAAGGGTGTAAACGTAGCAATGTAATTAAACTTGTGAATGACGTCATACTGCAGTAAATACCATAATTATATCAAACGTTTCAAATAAGTGATATGCGATAACTATTAGTGGATCATCATTTAGTAACTGTTTGTCTACTGAGGAAACTGTAAATATTTGTCCATTTTACGTTTAAGAAAACTAAATAAAATTTTAATACTCTATAGGTTAATCTTTAGTGGTGGCCAACAGCCGCTCATAGAAACTGGTTCTGGATCATTTATGCTCAAGTTGAAATGGACAGTGTTAAAAAATAAAAGCTGCAATTCCATATTTAGTTTCTCCTATTTTGATTTAATCGACATACAATCTTCATGTACAAACAAAATTTACAGTAAACTTATACTGAGGCAGTCTAGTAATCACAAATTAAGCTAAAATGACCCTTAATCAAAAAAGCATTGTTGCATTCCATGCATATAGCATTAACCCTGTAAAGAGTAAAATTACACAAACTATAAGCATGGTATACTTTCATCGTCATTTTTACCACTACAATATACACTGTCAGTGAGGACACAAGCAAGGTTCATACTGACTTCTGAAATTGGGTTTCTCCGACCTTCTAGATCAGTATGAACCATGCAAAGTAAATAAACCAGGTACAGAGCGATCATTGTGCCCTTCATAAATGAAATGTAAATAGTATCCAACTGTTTTTTTATTGTGCAACACTGTATTGCGTTTATGTCACTTTCACATAACTAACTTTTCATAATATCACTTTTACGTTATTATTTGCAATTTAATTTTTTGTCGTCTTTATTAGCAAGGCAATTTATACTTACTGATTCTCATTAACGATCGCTCCTACCTGGGTTATTTTACACTTGTTTCTCAATGTATAATAAATTCAATTGCTTATTTTAAGAACCCAATTCTATGAAACTAAGTCTGTAAAATCTTAACAGGTATATAGTGAGAAACAATGTATTCCTCAAAACTTCACAACCATGTTCTGTCTAGTAATTTAATAAAATAAAGAAGGAGATACAAAAAATGAAGTTTCCAATTTTTCATAACTTGGTCAAAGAATTTCACTACAACATACAAGTGTAAGAAGGCCAACTCTAATAGGAGTTTGATTTTTAAGTGTTGCACTAATGGTCACCATTCGGTTATTTACCAATTGAATTATGATGACTAAAGGGTCAAACCCGAGCACCTCAGGAAATTTATAGCACATTCTTTGGCAAAGTTCACACAAGATTTCCAAAAGAATTGCAAACACGAATTAAGCTTAAGGAACAAATTCGTTACATTACAAAGATAATGATAGGACCTCGTAAACTTTATGGTAAAATTTGATAGAAGTTTAAGGGAACGTCTCATGTAAAGCAAATACTTTTAAAATAAAGAGGAAAGCCAGGCTTTATGACAAGTGTTTTTTAAATGCTGACAAAAAAATACTGAAATTAAAAGTTAACAGTATTAATGAGATATCAAATTTTGATGTAATACATGGACAGTGCCATATTGCCTGATCTTAGAATACCTGAATCAAAAATTTCAGAATATTTAAAGCTACCGGTTAACAATTAGAAAAAGGTTCATCATTTTAATCATTCAATTTTGGTTTTACTTTCCTTCTCACTCACTAATAGTCAGCAGAGGATGATTAATTTGCACTAAGTACTTGGTAAATAACCAGATGGGTCAAAAGTGCTGCTCCCTATTATAAAGCATATAATAAGAGAAGGCGGTAGAATTAATAAATATTAATTTATACTACGCTTATCCACATTATATATTTTCTGAACGCTTTAAGAATCTTCCAAGTAGTAAACTATTTGTAACATAACATAACCGCCGCAATTAATGAAATATAAAAGTTTGACAGCTCACCATGATGTAAATTTCAGTCACATCATCTTCCCCAATCCTGCATCAACAGGTGGAAGCCAACCAGGAACTAGAAGTCTGATAAAATCCACTGGTAAGTCAAATCCTCCTCTGTTTCTTAGGCCTTGGACCACGTCCACCGTAGGGTACTGGGGTGTTATCAGTAATGGAAACAATATTCATCCCACCCATTTCGAGTCCTTTTATAGAGGCCTATTAAAAATCAGGATATTCAGTGTATCTATCTAAACATCTTCCAATAAAAAAGGCACTAAGCAGATATAAAGACAATGCCAATATTTATAAAAAAACTAGGACATTAAATTGCAGAAGCTTTAAATTAATATATTAGATGGAAAGTCACTAGTTAAAGGGACAGTCTCACTTTGAAACAAGTTGGTTTTAATAAAAAGAGCGTGAAAAATTATAATTAAAATGG
>JAQIXP010000463.1:0-25735 GCA_034700285.1 Proteroiulus fuscus
GATACCACCAACGGTTACAAAATGGGACTCAAAAATAGTCTCTATGGGCGTTTAACATTAGTGAAACCCACCCTTAAATGGATTAGTGCTTCTAGCCTTTACCGACAATGCAGTCAAATACTGGTCAGGCTTCTTTTAAATAACACACCAAAGTTCAATATAATATATAATTTGGTGTTTTGAAGAATATACTTTGTATTTATACTTGCAATATACTACAGTGATGAAATTTATCACTAGATTTACAACATGAGATATATTTTTTCAATTTAATTTCAAGATTCCATAGCTATGCTCATCCACGCTGTATGAAATTTATAGCTTAAAACAAGAAACAAGACAAAATAAAAAAAAGCTGCGGAGTTAAACTTCTTTAAAAATGTTATTTGAAACTATTCTTCCAGCACAAGCGTGATAATCAATAAAAGGTCAATATATAAAGAAGTATAAGGTTTGAAACAGTGAAAAACACAGTTCGATACTACAAAGTAATTCATTTCACCCGACAGCAGTCTACATTTTTTAAATCAATCAAAATAAATCATGCCAGAAATGTTGTGGGGTCGATATTTTATAGATGTTTCAGGGGTGAGATGCTTCATATACATTTAGATTCAGCCAAGCTTCCAGTGTGGGGGGTCAAACCCATTGTTTTTATTAGAACACAAAAGACTTGAAATCCATTAACCCTAAAGCGATATTTTATCCTACATTTTTATAATTAAATTAATCTATAATCAAATCGAACAGAAGTGATATTGGTAGAAATGTTTATTAATGGAAAGTAGCTTTTGGTCTAGATCAATACAGATTTACCATTAATTTATCACAAGATGTGTTTTTTTGTCAAAAAAGTTTCTTCATTATTTGTGTGATTTAACAACTAAAAACCCAATTTTGAAATAAGTTAATATAGAAATTCTGAAAGTTTAAGTATAATTCATTCAGTTTAATAAATATCATGTTGCTATAGTAAAATCAAGCAAAAGAACGGTGTAAATATCCCTCTACTGGTAATGAGTTGAACTACACAGACACGCCCTGTTTGCCTTCTCACCAAGTTTTATTTGAGAGTATTCATACCCAAATGTAATATTAATTTGTTGGTCAGGGACTGCATTCTCATAAATTGTGTGTGTGTGTGTGTGGTGTAATTAGTCACTCTTTAGAATGTTCTTTTTACAGTTGCTCTCAACAGATGGCACTGAGGCACACCTATCATTTGCGCAGTTTTACTATAAGAATGCCTCAACGTTTTGCTAAATGCTCAAGTTATGAGCTCAACTTAATTTCAGCCATATTGATTCACATGTCACTATGTTGGAACTAAGGAAGAGTGTGACACAGTGCCACCTTGTGGCACAACTAGCAAACATTTCTTGTTGCACATTTCTGCAACAATGTAAAGCAAAGAAAATACTTTTATGTAAATTGGCAGCAGCACAAAATCTATGGAAACCATTATTAGAAATGGCAACAAAAATGCTTCCTACGACTGCCACAAACGTTTTCGTGATAAATTGAATTTATAAATCCTAACAGCGCTTCAGCCAAGGAAATCCCATTTAGCACATTGCCATTGTTATCATTTTCCTTGTCCTTTTTTATTGTCTTTTGTAGTATGAATGGAGCTTGAATATAGGGTCAAAGAGCAGTATGAATGGGTCATACAGCACACCCCAGTGGCAAACTTTTGAAACCTGCAAATATTTTCTAGAAAAGTCTATCCATTTAAAATTATCCCCCAATATTGCTCTTGCTCAAATGTGTTTTTTTTTGCAAAATGTCTCCTTGCAACAACGATTTTTCACCAAGATTACGTCATCATTTTTTTCTCCCCCAAAACTCATTTCAATGAAGCAGTTTAATACACATTTAATAGGAATGAATAAGCGAGGAGATGTGGTAAGAAGAGAGGGATAAAGATGAGGCATGAAGAAGAAAAAAAAAGAGGGGATATAAAAATGTATTATGGGTAAAAAGAGCGATAAAAAAATACGATGTTGGCAGGTGCACATGGAATTAAAAAAATAAACAGGGGAGTTATAAAATTGGAGCACCACAAAATATGCATTGGAAAAGAAGGGAAAACACAAGTCTACATGCATATTAAACAAAACAAAATTGACGTCATAAAAATGTAAGGGGTTAAGGAAATTGTTAAAGTAATTATCGAGTGCATGCCCATAGAAGAAGAAATAAAAACATACATAGTTCAATTCACATTCAGTAGATGGCGTACAGGCTCATAGCTCGAAATCTATACCAAAAATGTCCATGATTTAACATGCAAACAGTAGCGAATACCAGCAAAACCAGTATTATTGGACATGTTGGTATTATGGTATTTGTCCAAATTGGTATACTGGAACCAGTATTCCAAATATCTACGTCAGAATTTTGGTAGTAAAGCTAAATTCATTGGGGTAAAGTAACATACCAAAAACCAACACAACCAAAATTAATGAAATCGACTGCATAATGGTATTAAGAAAATAATAATTAACCCTAAAGTCAATAATTTTGGTGATATTGGTATTTTCACTGAGGCATCATCACCATGAAGGCAGATTGTATGCATAACCGTTTATATATGAAATACAGGAGTAATTAATCTATATAAGTATTAAAAAGCTGATTGACTCCTTTTCAGTTCACTTTTTAGTTGAACGGAGAATATTACGTCATGGGACTAATAAGAATTATCCCCCCCAAAAAATAATTTACTTTGTTAGCCAATAAAATGAAAGTAAAAAGCAATCTAACGAAATAAAAGCTGGTACAAATATTGTTCAATAAATCTATTGATATAATCCTACACTGTTAATAATGCCTGGTCAGTAATAACCCTTGTCTCATAATAACTCTTAAAATCTAGCAAAGCTGATTCACAACATCAAGGTATCAGAAATTTCAAATACACAATGGAACACCTAAGATCATTCTTGACTAAGCATTATTACATAAACCATCAAGTTAATTGATCTTAATTGATGATTACTGGAACCAATTGTACCATAATGTATAGGCTACCATGATACCACAATAAGCTGACTGCAAGGTACTGATTTGATTTGAATTGAAATAGATTAAACATAAACAGGGGATTGAAAGTTAGAACTTATCTGAGCTTACATAATTCGTCCAAATTACAGTTAAGAAACTGAACACTAATCAGTCAAAATGCCTGCCAAAATGTAATGTAATTTTTTTTATAGAAAAACACAAACCGTTCAAAATTAAAGACTTATTACTTGCCTATTTCAATGACACTTCCCATTAATAATCTTTAGCATTTAGTCATAGAGTATCAGTCTGACAAACAAGTTCAAATTAATGATGGACCATGCAGGGAGTGGGTTCATAACACTAGTTTCTGAAGCTGCAGAGATTGGCAATGTCAATGCTAACCACACGGGCTTGGCTTTTGTTACTTGCCAAACCATGAAAAATTGTCTCATTTAATCTTGCATATTTATTTTCACTTGTTTACGAGTCAATGGCCTGACTTCCAAGATGGCCGCCATCCCATTGGACATTATTCCATTGTAATTCTTTAATGATGATGATTAGGAGCAGAAGGAGAGGTCCAAAAACCCCACGTATACTGCTTTTATGAGTTACCCTTCATTGTCTGATTATGCCTAAAGCAGGGCCTAATAGCTATTAATCATTAGTTGTCATGCCCCGACAAGTTCTATGATTGATTCTGCTACAAAACTCGGGGGTAAGGGAAGCTATTGGAAAGTAAGTAGAAAAATTTGCATTGCATATGGCTATTTAGACTATCAGAGGTATCATTTAATATGCAAAGTGAAGATACTTAACAGTGTGTAAGATATTAGGCTTACTAACTGACATCCCTTATTCTTCGATCCATGATTCATTTTCCTTAGAAAAAAAAATATATCGCTCATTTTTGCAATTTTGCATAAGTGCCCATCTTGATTCAGCAATGATTCAATTAGGGATTTTAGTAAATTGTGGGGATATTTTTGTTTTAAATTTATAGTTACACCATTTTGATATCTTGAATATAGATTAATGGCATGCCATTGGATAAAATATATAAATGAAATATTTGGATTAAGTACGTTTTTTTCCACATTTTATATATTCATTTTCTTAATGACGTGTGCCGTAACATTTTTCATTGGCTGTCAAATTCCATCAAAATTAACATTCATCTCCATCACCCAATATCCAGCAGCCCCCCCCCCCATATATTCTTCAACAAAAATTTGAAAAGTAGAGGTAAAAATGCAGTCTATAGAAATTCGATAATATTAATCATAGTTAATTTTTTAAAGGCTTGCCGAAGAAAAAACCCTCACAGAATCGATAAAATTGTAATCTGATGTAACGAAAATGAGTCTTGGTGGATTACATTGAAAATTAAACATCCAAAATATTTTACACTTTTATAAAATGTATAAAATGTCTTCCAAAAGTATTTTTAATTGCTAAACTGATAGAAATTTATTTTTAGGTTCTGAAAGCATATCTAAAAAAAATTACATTTGTCTTTTGTTGCACCCAGTACAGGAGTTGTGCAATCAATAGTGAGTGGTTCTTTTTGTCTTTGATGGTGTCACAATGTTTTAATGAAGGCGTCTATTAGGTCAGATTAAATTCCAATCAGCTGGTAACAATATACGTGATGGGGATCAATTCCCCACATTTAGACCTAAAGAAACCTCCACAATGTAGGGCTATGTCAGAAATCAGTAACTGGTTCAAAGAGTTAAAGGAAAAATCTATACAATTTTGCAAAAGGATGACAAATTTTTACCTAAGAATTTAGTAAAACTCTCTTGATTAAGATTTCCCATTGGAAAACCAGTTATACAAAATGTAAATTTGCTCTCTTAGGTAAAGGCGGACATGGCCTCAATAATTTCTAAAACATGTACAAATCTTAATACAATATAGTTTCTCAAAATAAAATCAGTTTATATGTATTAAACCTACATTCTATATGTCTATGATATGCCACTCATTAAAAGACAAGATTTTCCATTGAAAAACAGGTTAGTCAATATGAAAATATTGCTTCTTTTAGGTTTCTAATTCCAAGTTCCTAATGCATGTACAAATTTCAGATTTCCTGTTTCCTCAAAACTTAACCCCATAGTCATTAAATTTCTGTGAAACCTACAAAATATTCTCTGCCTATACTAGACATCTTAAAAGAAGACAAGATATCATATTGCAAAACAGGTTATACAATGTGAAAATTTGCCTTCTTTTAGGTGAAAGCAGACTGTCTTCACCAATTCCCAAGGCATGTAAACAAGTCTCTGTCAGTATATCGCATGTTTTTCTAAATGTGCCAATTCATGCCTTTTTGCAAGTCAACTGTTTTGGGCTTTTACGGAGTCTTTCACAAGCCACCCAACTTCCCAAGTGACAAATGCAGCTGACATAGCAAGGCAGTATACAGCACGTATGCCGTAAATCATGAATATAGCAAGATCTAATGTTCACCATTGTGATTTCCCTTACATATTTTATATCATGTGAGTCTTCTTCCTCTCCATTTTTATTTCCATATATGTATATCCCTAATATAATAACATCTCCTCCTCGCACTTCCCTAAATCCCAGAATTTTCTCCACGGATCGCGTCGTACAGAGATTTTGGCGATGTAATCCCGAATTATGAGTTCACTGCAGGACGTCGAGTTTAATTATTTCATACACTATGTAAATGATAATTTGCGCACGCCGAGTAGGATTATTCGTTAAGCCTTTCATTACATCCGACTACGTGCCTTACGGGGCGAAAAATCCCATCCAAAATGCAAGCCTTTTGTGTCATTCAATCAACACGGTGGCGCAGTTTCCTTCCTTATTGTCATTGTTTTAACGAGCAGACAATAGGGCTGCAGCACATTGTGGCATATGAGCCCATTTACAAATCTCAATGGCGCTGATGAAAAGGCTTTAAATCTATACTACTTCATGCAAACACTCTTCAAGTTGAAAATCAACCCTGTATGATGAAAACTCGATAAAAGTATAGCTAATGAGCGAATGATGATTTGTCACCTTTCAGATCTCAAGTCAAATGAAAAGTTATATGAGAAATATATGTAACTTAACATGCAAATAAAGGACCAAAGCATTCCAGAATACACGTGTTAAGGTTTGCAGCAAATTTTTAAGCTGATTTCAACGACCAGGTCCTTTAATTGCACCAGAATTTTAAAATAAAATTCGGTTCAATTTGGAGTTACTTCAAGAAATTCAAGAAAAATAGAAAAAATAAAAGTTAACCACAGTACCCTAATGAAACTATAATAGAGGCTGAAAATATTGACCTATAAACTAGTGGCTGTATTATGATAAGGTTGTGAATTATTAGCTAACAAAACTCAAAAATTATTTGTAAATTTAATTGATATTTGCCCAGTCTATGGCTTTGCCATCGACCAGAGTTAGTATTGATGTTGTGGCCGCTAGGTGAATTATAGCCTACAATCTGACTATAGTCAGAACCAAACTAGAAAGTAGCCAATTTGTGATTTGGAATTTTAGATGGGAAAGCAGAAAGTGCAAAAGCATTTCTAGAAGCAATAGTTAAAACAGAGTTTACTGTTTTTCCTCAAAAAAATCGGCTAATTCCCTGACTTTCCAGTACTGCTAAGAAGTGTTGCATCAACAAAAAACGATAAATTTCATGACGCCAGTTAAATAATTAAGCAACTGTTTGTTTACCTTACTCTCAGCATAAACTAAGAATGACAATGTGATCAACTGCAAGAAATGCAGCAAAGAAAAGAAAAATCCCTATAGCAACTGCTTACATTATCTCTATTTACAGTAGTACCATTTACGCTCGAAGATGTTTATTTTCCCCCCTTTTTGTATCAATAGAAATCTCAAGGTGAGAAATACACCTGTAATCAGGGCGTTCTATCCCTGAGCAATCAGCTGTCCATAGTGTTTTGCAAGGTGGTGACAATCCCATGACATTTCCTAGTCACTTTGTTCCATTGTGACACCTTGACAAAGTCTGCCGCATTTGCACAGCAACTGAGGGCAGTGGCGCCACACATCTGACCACTGCTTCCAAGGCACGCAATGTGCTCCACAGCTTTCAATAATATTCGTGAATTCGTGTTAAGTATGCAAATGGGCTCATTGATATGCATGCAACTTGTTAATTACTAAAATGACTTTTCGCCACGGTTATATCCGCTCCTATTTACACGCATGCTACAAATCGATGATTTGTTTTGAGTAACGGCAGAAATGGAGAAAACTATGTGAGAAAGCCCTTCAGTAGCCCTTTGGGCGATGGTCAAACCTAGGCAAAACATATTTAAAAGACCTCGAGGACTGTGGAATGCCATTATAACATGGTAGTTCTATTAATACTCTTTACCTTAAAATTCGTAATGCCATCTTGCTTAAAGTTAAAAATTATTTTATTTTTAAAAAATTTAAACAATTTTAAATGGAAACCTTGATTCACTGTACAGTGGCATGCCTTTATTTGGGTAATATGTGCAGTTTAAACTATATACATTAATAATGATAACTTTCATAAAATTTACAATGTAATCTCATTGTTTAAAATAATTTTCAAACATTTGAAAAATGGTGTCCCTGTTCTTATTTAGAAATATTTTTCTCCATCTTTTACAATTTATCGTAATATGCAACAAGTTTCTGGAAGTTTGTAATGCCTTTATTCTTAAAATGATTTTTGAGAAAATTTTCACGAAGAAATAAAAGATTTGAAGAAAATGGTGTTCTCATGTTATGCTTTCCCATGAAAGTGATCATATTTAAAGAGTTATTTTCTCCATCTTATATAACTTTCACTGTATAGTGGCATGCCTGTATTTATATGCTACACATATATTTTTTTACATATGCAATGTCTGCTTGTAGTTCAAATTTATTAAAAAAATTTCAAAATATTGTGGGAAGAAAATGTCATGTTCATGCACCCATTCACCAATATGCTAACCTCGTGCTTATCTAACTATTTTCAGTGTACAGTGGCATGCCTTTATTTGGATAATAAGCACCTGCAGCATTTCTATTAATAACTAAACTTCACCACGCTAATGCGATTTTCTGTAAGTTGCACATTGTCATAGTTTAAAATTATTACGAAAATGTAAAAATACTGAAGAAAGAACATGGAATCCTGCATCTTATACATGATTTTCAGTGTACAGTGGCATGCCTTTATTCGAGTGGAATCATTCCAATAAAACTTGGCTTGCAATTGCGTGATGAAAACAAATGAGGTATTGAAGGTGAAGGCAAAGTGCACAACTCCATGCAGCGCCATCCGAGTCAAAATCACCACTAAAAGCCTATTTGGTGTTTTCCGTTGGAACAAATAGAATTACATTGAATTAGATGGCCGTTAAAGCGGTTTATATGCCAGCTTCTGTACTCAACTTGGGTAATGTGCGTGTAAGATAGCGCTGTCCATTGGGGGGTCACCAAGGGAAAGGCTATTTCTCCAACAAACCCATTCATTCATCAGCTGTTGCCAGTGGATGGACTTGCGAGTGAAAGTGGACATGATGTCAAGGAGTTTACGAACACTACCATTAAGCATAAATCATAATTAAACGAATAATACGTCTAAGAGGGCTTCTTAATAGATGGATATGGTACAGGGGAATTCAAATAAAGATAAATTCGAGGTGGCCAACAACAGTGCGCTTTTCCAATTTCCATTTTGCTCATTGCAAACAGAAAACAAGTGATGATGTTCAAATTCATCAGCATTTATTCTAGCTAATAGAGGATGACCTCACTATGGGAGCGGTTAAGAGTAGTTGGCAGGATGAATGATCATCCTGCCACTGCATGAATCCCCGAATCTATGAATTTTAATCCTGCAATATTTTAAATATTCGGATTTATGGCCATCAAAAAACTATTCTCCAAAACCACGCATGAAAATCAAATTAGCATTAATGAAATCTGATTTTTTTTTTTGCAAATGCATAAATAATCTTTTTAAAGGGGAAAGTCCCACTTTGTAACAAAAGATATTTAAGTTGTACATCTTTACTAGATATGAATGACTGTGACAATAATAATTGCAGCAGTATCCATATTGAAGAAATCACGACATTTGCCAAATATGTTAGGCGCCATTTTTCCATAATTTCAGCCTGCCAACACAGACATTTGGTGGCGCCCTCTTAGTCATGCATAAGTCTACGTTTTCCATGGGAGCTGATGCCTTTTATCCAGTAGAGGGTGCTACATACTGTCAGTTAAATGGCCACTATTTGTTCTTTCCATTTTTAACCAAATCCACAGTTATTTAATGATTGGTGGGCTAAAATAAAATTGCAATATCCATACCTTTCCTAATTTTTATGCACATCCTACTACAACCACCTTCTTTCAAAGTGGAACTTTCCCTTTAATATAGAGGTGTATCTTTTCCTTTGAAATCACTGACTTATTAAACATTACACATTTTTCCTTGACCGGTTAATGTATTCTATTAGTTTGAGATTAATTTTTAAATAGTTAAACTCTTTGAAAGAACAGTGTAATTGCAGTTCCCTCAGGCAGGAAACAATGGCAGTTACTAAATAAAATGTCAAATATCATAAATTCAACAAATTCACTGACATCCCCAAACTCTTACCATTTATTTTAAATCGTTGCGTGACTAAGGATTTTCCTTTAGTACTGCACTTTTTGAAAGAGGGAGCTGCACTTACACAGCTTAAACGATGAGACCAACTATAGGGCTTACTTTGAAATGTTATAACCCTGTTCTAGACATACATTAAGGATATCATTAATCTCAAAGAAAAATTTTGCAGATTTCTGCTAATAAAATACTTTATGCATCACAATTTCATAAGAATTCTTGAAGAATTGAGCAAGCAGAGCTTTACTAACCAAACAACTATGCAAAAAGTTTCATAAATTTTGCAGGAAAAAAAACAGGCTGCTTCCTGCAGTTTTCTGATAAAAATTAACCAAATATAAGCTTGGTTAAACAGTCGCAATAGCAATGTCCAACTAACTCATTTTTCAGTCAGAATATCCTGCGAAATAGCATTAAATTGCTTTGTCTTTTTTAAATCACCGTGAGCAACGCATTGGAAAAACAAACTAATTTCAGGACTGATATGTAACGAGAGAAAAAAAAAAACACATTAAAAAAAGCAAAAAAAAAAAATCAATAAAAGTTAGTCTGCTCAGCAGAGCTTAAGAACATAAGACTTCAAAATGGATTCTTTCTGAGAAAAAGGGAGATAGAAGCAGAAAAAAAAATAAACATTTTTGTTTAAATGCAAAAGGTCACAGTTTGAATACATTACTTATGTAAAATAAGTCTATTACAAGAAAAAAGAATTAACGAATAAAAAACAAGAGGTCTACTTTGCAGCAATGAAATCCCTTATGTTTATACGGGGAGGGGAAAATAATAGTTAAACAAATCAGAACTTGGGCAAAACAAACAAAAAGCTTTGTACTTTCCAAAACAAATATACAGGGTGTCATAATTGCATGTCCAAAGTAAAGACCAATTTATAAAATAAAAATATACTATCCAATTTGAATTTAAAAATATTATGTGGCACCCTGTATAGGAACTCTGCTATTACAGGAATTGACATTACAGTACATGACATCAAGTACATTACAGGGTGTAGCAAAATTCTTCAGAAAAATGTGAAACCTTGGTGCGATTCATAACATTACAGGGTGTAAGCTAATGTCCTAACTATTCTATTTGCGGCTACCGGGTAATAATTATGTCAACTTTCTCTAAAAATTCAGCACTACTACAATGCGCATCCTTGCAGATGTTAAAATGAATTCTGTGACACCATGTAATTCAGACTATTTACAGGGTGCAAAAAAAAGCAATAGATTTCTGTAATTGCAATTGATCTAACTGATTAGGTAATAGCTTTCACTTAAAAAAATTGCCTACAAGTAAAGCATAGCAAGCATACAATGTACTGTACATGGTGGATCAAAAGTATTTGGTCTTGATAATGTTTAACTGATAGTTCACACTTGCCACGTACTCACTTAAAAATATGTTTTCTTTAATGAAATATCCTGTGCATTAAATACTCGCTTTTTTAAATAATAAACACTGTGACACCGTAGAATTCATGCTACATACAGGGTGCTTCAAAAGCAACTGATTTCTGCATTTTTTGTGATAGATTAAGTGATAGCTTTCCCTTAAAATTTTACTATAAAGAATAGCATGGCTACAGTGAGAACACTAAACTTTAGAACTTTTCAATGAGCACCATTACAGGGTGGAACAAAAGTGTTTCGACTCGGTAAAAGTTCAACTAACAATTTTTCTCACTCTTAAAATGTATTCTGTTCTTGAAAACAAAATGTGGTCATTTATCACACATTTCATAAGGGTAATATAACTTTGAATTTTTATTTCAGTTTTGGATTCGCCCAGGCACCATTTCCACTTTTCAGAGTCGGTATAAAAAATGGATATTTGGTAATGAATTAAGGATGTGCATAAACTACTCAACAATGAATAGGCCTAGAACAGTAAAAACACTACACAGTACACCCATCCAAACTGTTCTTATCTGCATATTGTGAGTGTCTAGGGACAGTGTTTTACACTGCAAACTCATGCTCTGGTTCTGCCTGCCTGACGATATAGCTAATTACAACCAAAGTCTAATTACAAAATGTCACGCGGATTTTACCACGTCCCAGGAATGTTATAGGGGGGAAATGTTAATGACACCTCACTTCCGTTATGGAGTTGAGGATGTTACACTTTGGTGCGTGGAAATGCACCGCACTTTTGCAGGGTTTTTTTTACTACTATTATTTTTTATTATCATATTAGCACGGATATATAGGGCATAAAACAACGGATTTTAACAACATGATTGGCTATTATCCTGAATTCATGGTCCCTACAACGAATTTTTATCAGATGCTAAACTAAAAAACAAATTCCCCAAAGTTAAACGGCGACAAAAACATTACAATAAAATACATTCAAATTCATTTGGGAACAGTTTTTTTTTTCTGCGAAAAAAGTGCTTGCTTTTTTTCATATGCAATTAAATTATCTAATAAAAATTATCATCACCATAGAGCCGAAATTCGTTTCCTGGTCACAGCTCTCTCTCTCAATTAGAAATTCTGTGAAATTAGACAAAATTTTAGAAAATAATTATGAAACTGATTCCCATTTAGTACATGCAGCCTATACAGATTTCAGTTGATAGGATTTTCCAAGTAGTTAGGTCTATGGGCCAATCGAGAGAGCAGAATCTACCTCATATTTGATATACCGGTATTTGCCTTATATTATAGCACAGGTAGATGCAAATTTTCGTGAATTTAAAGTAATTTACGAAATCTGCCTGTGACACTGTCATATCACATTTTTAAATGAACTTGAAATAAATAAAGAAAACAAAACCCCAATGCTGCCAGACATAGTTATCAGCAGGAAACCCACAATCGGTATAGGGACAAATAGGCAGCATTAGTGTTCGGTCACACTGCTCTCCTTATTGCCATTGGTTTACAGGGTTTTAATAAAATTTAATGAAATTGTCTAGTTTTGCAACCACAAATACAACATAAATACAAATCTATACACAACTGAGGTTCCCCAATTTTAATTTAGTTTTGTACCATTTCGTAAATAATTTCACGAAATTTTGCCACATTTCTATTTTAAAAGTATACCACGCGAGCCAAGTTATATTATATGACATTCCAAATTCCGTAAAACATTTTCAGAATATATTTTACATGCCATTGTTAATTTCATCTATTAGTCTAAATGAGTGGTTAGTTGAACTGCATTTTCTTATATCATTTTTCCTATTTCTTACTAATTTTTAAACTCACTATCTACCAGGCTGCCAGAGCCACCTAGTAGAAATTCTATACTACCACAAGCAGTCTTGAAATTGTTTCTAGAACACAAAATGTTTTGTGAGTAATTACTACTGACTGGATATTTAGACTTTTGCTAATATACAAGCCATAAAAAAATTGTTTATCTGACAGTTAACAATCCATTTCCAATTATCTAAATAATGTGTACAATGTAATTTTGAAATTGACATTGTGTAAAGTGAGCAACCCACATTTTAAAAAACAAGTAATTGGTCAGCCTGCTTATTTAAAAGCCACAAATAATAGAATTAACTCACATTAGCACATTATCGAATCAGAATAGGGTGTGATTTTTATGTGCCAAGTCATTGTTAATCAATTTTAACAAATACTTTAATATGTAGGAAGGCCTTCTATGCAATTTATATAAATATAGAGCGTACAATAATTATAAGACATGTTCCCACCAAAAATACCTCAAAAAAAATGTAAATTGCTGGTTTGTAATTATGTTCAAATTACTTTTCTATTACCAATAAAGTGTTAAACAATACCTAATAATTATTAGTAAATATGCTTGAGCAAGCATCCATAAAAAATGACCAACTTTTACACGAATTTACTTGTTTGTACCTACGTTTAACAAAAATCAAATATTTAATTTATGGACAAAGCATGTTACATACACAATTTTCAACAACATTTGGAGCTCGGGCTTACTATCTGACAACACTGTTACTATGACATTATAGAGGAATAGTGATGGCAGATGTTATAAAAGTTCATGAATATAGTAGACAATATGGAATATTTCAAAAGTAGGCCTACATGATGTATAGCACATTGAAATAATCAAAATTTTATGAACTTTTTTTTGTGCAACATTGATTTTTGTTTTTCTATATGCGTTTCAAATGCTGGAAAACATGATGCGACTTTAACGCCCTCTTGTGTTCCACATTCCAACCAAGTTTTAGGGATTTGAAGGTGAATTGATAGCTACACTAGCCTATAGTCTAGTATTATAGTCTTCTAGTCACTATGCTAAAACTCAAGGCTGTTGCTTAATTCTAGCTTCTTATAGTCTGTTCCATCTCGTTTTAGATCTTGGTGAACCACCTAGCGGTAGTTTTTTATGATCGCTAGCAGTTGCCTCAAAGTAGTTGGAAATGACTGTAGTGATCTGTTTCATTGAATCCTAAACCTCCTCATTGTTTCAATCAAAAATGGCATATAAATTCACAAAGAAAACAAACTGACTCTCTTTAGAAGGCCAATAGCTGTTTAGGATATACTAATGTTGGTCTATTCAATCATCCATCATAATTGCCTATGTTATTACGCATTCCTTCAATGGTGTCAGTCAGACAAGAAATCAAAACTAATTCTATTATTAATAACCACAATTTTCAGACGACGTCACTAATAGTTTCTTGTGCGTATTATTACAGAAATGTGCAATTACACGATAATTAAGCATTTATTTAAAAATTAAAAGAGACCATAGGGAAAAAACAAACCCATTATATTAAATTTGTATTCATGCAATCAACTTAGTTATTGAGATGAAAAGTCAGCTTTTTTTTCCTTCCTTATAAATTATAATTATTTTAATAACTATTTGATAAAAGCTAGCCCTAAATAATTAGGCTCAATAAGGTCAATGAAAATGGCGATCATGAAATGATAATTAAATGAGAACTGAAGCAAAAACCTGGGGAGAAATGACAGGCCTCACGAATATCCTGAAGTAAATTGGGTATTATTTTAGTCCATCCGCAATCGATTTGATAGGCTTTAATATGGAGGAAGAAGGGAGAAAAGTCGAAACAATTAAATTAACCACCAAAAACATTGTAAATTTTCAAGTCATGATTACACATCCTTCAACATTTGAATTTATGCTAGAATTAATTTTGATAAATTAAAAAGGGAAACAATTAAAACCTATTCACGAATGAATCAGACTCCCTGAATTCCAGCTGATTTTTTGCCTAAAAACTATAAATTCCCAATTTTATGTTACAAGTTTCTGAGAAACTGTTACTTTTCAGAAACTAGTAATCCGGAGAATCCACATGTAAAAACCTAAATTTAAAAATCATTTGAAATGACCTCATAATGTAGTTGAAAAGCTTGTTTTTTGAAAATAAAACTTAATAAAACCAAATAAAATTTACAAATAACAGTTTAGTAAATATTTTACATAAATAATAATTTAAGCAGAAAATTCAAGTCCATAATCATCGGTGGGCTTTTCCCTGCATGGTCAGTTCCCCTTAATCAAACGAATACAGTTAGTCTAAACCACGAAGCTTTTCCAACCAGCAACCCCATCTTTTAATTTCCTATAAACTTAATTATTCCCTCATAAAACAAATAACCTCATAAAATTAAAAAAAAAAAAAATTATGAAAATAAAAACTCCACACGTGAAATACACTAAAAATTAAAAAAATTCTTGGATAGCCTTTAGGTAGCCACATTTCTTTGGCTCTTCCCTTTACTGTCAGAAACCCTCTCAGAATGCATATACTGCGTTTGAACCTGCTGTTCCATTCATCAGCCACCCACCCCATTATTCCAATTTCTTATTTCCTTTCCACTTTTCTCAATTCTTTTTTCTTAAAGGGACAGTCCCACCTTACATCAAGCATTTTTTGCAAGAAAGAGGGCAAAAAACAAGACGAGTGTAGAAACAAATTTAGAGTCGAATTACAGTTCAATAGTTGTTAATTTTTGAAACATGCCAATGTGGACAAAAAACTTCGATAGTAGCCATGTAAGTCATCTTGTCAAACCCTCTAGTAAAACACTTGATTGTGTACAAGTTTTTGCATAACAGAGAATGTGCATAACTATTCCATAGCGATAAAATGAAGCCAACTTGAACCCCCCTTGCACGCAGCGCCTTTCTGCCTGGGTGGGGATCTATTATAAAAATGGCGCTTATCAACTTTTTTGGAAACATAGTAATTTCTGAATTACAGTAGGTGAACTGCAATTATTAATAAGACTGCCCTTCTTTATTGTTAATACTCTAATTTTAAGATTCATTTGTCACAAAGCGGGACTGTCCCTTTAATATATTCCTACTATGAAAATTAACCTTAAAACATGATTGGAGATTAATTAATGAGCATAAAATTGCATGCTGGCAAACTAAACATAAAATAATACCTGAATATCGATAAAAAGATATTCACAGTCGACTAATTTTTAGGTTACTCAAGCACAATATTTCTTCATAATAATTACTCTCCCAAAACGGTTTTTATGATTTTTAATGCCTATCTTTTTAAACAATTTTTTTCACAAATTTTCTCAATTTCGGATTAAACAAAAGGCCAGCTAGGTTATTAATGGTTATTATGGGAGACCACTTGCTGCTTGCAGGATCTTCCCATTCATCTGAGGAAGCCCATTTGTGTCCATACAGTTTTTAACCCCCAAAAATGGATCCCCTTCATGGTTTTATCATTAGCGCCTCCCGTTTCGCCTTAATGAGTTTATTGTTAGATGGTTTTGTTGTTGTTTTGCATTTTTACGTGAATAATTCGTGTAAGTCCAACGCTTTAGTATATAGCAAAACTGCTCACGTGAATCAAACTTGCATAGTTTAATATAAAAGCAATGAAAAAAAAGATAATTATAATAATATCCCACGCATGCAACTCAAAAAAAATTGCTCCCTTCCCCTTCTCCAGGGCGAATTAGAACAAAAGAAGATTGAAATTGATGGCAATAGACTTTCGTATATGAAATAATGACGTCACCATTATCCCACCCTCACATCCCCCCCCCCTTAATCATCCCCGAAGAAGAAAAAATCCATCCAAACTTAATGTTGGTGGCCTATGTCCACATCAAATTATTTTGCATTTCTCAATACCAGTCATGCAAATGTAAAAATGACGTGGAATTTCAGTAACCATGTGTGACAGGTTAAGTAGCAGGTGGGATGCACAAATAACCTGAAAGTATGTTACCTGAAAACCTTTTCCACGGACTCCGTACAAATCATTATAATAGAAAGATGATTAAACTTTCAAGAGGATTTCAAATAAAAATGTAATAAAAGCATATACTTGCTACCAATACAATTCAATTGCTGTTGTTGGCATGCATATTAAATGGCACAGAAAACTGATTAAATGTGAAGACCATCAGTTTCTGGTGTGCTCAGGTTGAAAGGATTTTGTGCCTTAACTGCTATTATTTGCAGCCATTTTGCTTATTTTTCTTTACATAATTCAGGGCTCATAGAAAAATCTGAAATAATAATTTTCCCCTGACTTTTCCTGAATTTCTTTGGCCCAACTTTCAATTACATAATGAGCTAACATCTAGTAGAAATTTGGTTAAGAAATGCAAATTCAATGGCTAATTAGGACTGATTACATCAACAGGAATACTCCCCTTTCGAAATTAATCCCATAATGCACTATTTGACAAATCAAAAACAATTCTCTGCCATTCAGAATTCATCATAGGGCGTCATATGACTATATGGTAAATAACATGGGCCGCCAAAGTTAAATCCAATCCAATAATTGGATTTCCCTGACATTCCAGGCTTTATCTTGACCTCTGATCTGATAGTAAGAAATTAAGTTTCCCAAAGCCTGATCTACCAAACTATAATCATTAACAAATTTTTAATTTGCTAATTGATCAACAAACACGCCAATGGTCCCTTTGATAAAATTATTCAATAATTAAATATTTAGTTTTTCAGTTAATTTACTGTTCATTTTAATCCCAATACATATATATATATATATAGTTCAAGTTTAATACTCCCTCATGGATTCAATGTATTGAATTGGACATCAGGTAAGCTTGGTAACACGATAGTGTGATCGATATCCTTTGTCACACTCGATGTCATCAAAAAGGAGAAAAGGGTTGGTTTTGAGGGGTAGACAAAATGGCGCTCTCATCAAAGGACCCCCCACTTAAAACGCATGTGTTCAACTCTCTGACATTTCTCGTAGTAAATATTTAATTAGTGGTAGCATAACATGCTATGCCGCCTTGTTAGCTAAATGCTTGCATATACGTTTGCATGCATAATTAACACTTCATGAATGCACAATGATCCGGTGGAAAAATATTAAATGGCTCATATTGCTACTATACTCATTTTCATTTTTTTTCATTTCATTTCATTTTCAAAATTTGAAATACATATATGGCCAAACTTACTATTCAAATCTTGATATTATTACAGCAGAGAATATGAAAGGATATATATGATACAATAAATAATTAGATTTTTCTGATAGACCTGACCTGCAGTAAAAAATTTGTATTTTCTGTAGTTTCACATGATGCAAAAATGCAGTAAATCCATAGTAGTAGGACACAAAAACTACAGAAAAACTGTAGTAGACAAAATATACTTTGCCATGATACTTTGCGCTAAACTGCAAGCATGACATCCATAGAAATGGTCTAATAGGTGTATTTTGGCGTTGTGATCTGATCATGCACTTTTGTGATCCAGTTCACAAATTATTTTTTAACTACATCATATAACCTATAACCGCGAAAACGCAAAACTGAGAACTGCCCTCTGTTTTTCTGTGATCTCATTTGGTACTCTACCTACTATAAGGTAGCATAGATCACAAGTGGGTAACCCATATGATTATATGATAATAATGAAACAATATGCAGACTGATTCTCAGGTTTAATATTTTAAGGGGTTGCCATTAACTACACCCTGTCCAATAAAAGAATGAACCAGCGACCAAAGATATAGAACTAATTAATAGTTGATATACACGCTTTCAAATTAGATTATTAAATATATTTCCAATGCATATTTGATACTAATATTATAACTTAAAAATTCCTATATCTAGTAATCTTGATAAAGTATTAGTCATAGTAGTCATAGTGCTCCCCACATTCCTACAATATACATATATATATATATATATATATATATGTTGCATGATTTCCCTATGACTAATTTATACCCAAAACATACGCATCAATCCTGCACCAGCAATTAATTTTATATATAACTCAGATTCGCAGTTTGGGTTCACAATTATATTTCCCACTAAGCAAGATAATTACGCTTTAGTTTTTTTAAATAATTAATGCTGTTAATGCCGTATTAGGTCTCATATTTCCATGCATTTAACAAACATACGGTTAGCAAGTCTCACTAATTACAAGTTGGCTATATATGGGTTGAACGTAAATCTGATATTTAATTGCAGGTTTATATCGGCATGCCAGTCCTGATGAACACCTGACGACACGAATGGCCAATTAAGTCACAAAGCCAGGTTGATAAT
Source organism: Proteroiulus fuscus (assembly GCA_034700285.1). Lineage (NCBI taxonomy): Eukaryota > Metazoa > Arthropoda > Diplopoda > Julida > Blaniulidae > Proteroiulus > Proteroiulus fuscus. Next base: position 19,180 of record JAQIXP010000463.1, read on the forward strand.
ATGTGGAATCTGCTAATTAATTAAAAATATAATGCACAGATTTGCACACGAAAAAACAATCGTTTGTGGCATTTTTTATATTGCCATAATCTATAGTTCTGTAATTAAAATTCTATGAAAACATTAACACAAGTATAATAATAATGTATATTCCCGAGAATTTTCTTTTGAAAAAAAATATATATATTGTATATATTTGCTAATCACACTTTGTCATGACATAAGGGGTCATCCCAATAAGAGGGGAGAGGGTACCTATGTGTTTCAATGGGTGAAAGGGGGGATGGAAATATTAATTTTCCACTGACTACATATCTATAACATTATTGCTATTTCTGAAATTCTAGTTAATTTTGTAAAAAAATACATAATCTCAATAGTGGCCAAAAATACATTTCAATGCAAATGTAATTCAAAGGTGGACTGACTATACCATAAACGAGTGATCAAATTTTGCCTACACTTTATGCTGCTGCCTCATGACGTCATGTGCACATTCACATTATCAGATTACGACGTCACAAGAAGCCCGGACAACCAGGAGGCAGGTCCATAAAGTACCCTCTCGTCCTTATCTGTCAGTCAGTCTTTAAACATGATTCACTCGAATGCCGATTTCAGCTAGGCCTGCTCAATATTCACTTTTTAAAATCACAACGCCATCTGTGAAGAATAAACTTCAACTAAGGTTTAGTCCTTACTAAGATTTCGGCCAATGTAATTCATCATATAACATATGGCGCCATATACGATGAATACTAAATGACCCATACTAAAATAGAAAAAAATTATTTCTTTTTTTTTTTGTTAAATGGTGCATTATGGTTATAAAACTTTTTACAAACTGCTACAAGGAAGGAGTGAGGGGGTAGTTACATAATATGTGGATGGTCCCTAATATTATTTTTGCATCTGAAATGCAATATGAATGAATTAATTGATTTTTCCGTTTAAAAGGATATATTTTCTCATCCGAGCTTAATTGCACAGGACAAGCTTTTCAAATACTTGAAGTTATAAATAATTGAGCACCTACGTTAATAAGCAGTTGTAGCTCCCCTCAGTAAAGACATAGGAATAGAATATTTTATTACATTGATTTTTTTTGTTATAATCAAGTATTGACCAACTTAAGTGCTGATGGAAATTTGCATCGTTGATCACATGGTGAGCATGTACCGATACACACACCTGGAACTTAATTCCCATTCATGCGTTGTTATATACCTTCCCAATTCTACGTACTTTTTTGCATGCATAAATGTGGAAAACAAAACACTAGGCAGGTATAGTAAATGACCTAACAAACAAATAAACAAAGAAACTTGGACTATTACCGAAGGGCAGACAGGCCGGAGACAAAAGCAGAGCATGGGTGATGGACAGCGTAACTGCAAAAGCCTCATTTTCAGTTAATGTAATTTAACTGCAGTAATTGTAAACATGGTTCAAACAAGCGTGCAATCACCATGTTTACCTAGAAATTATTGACCATTTTTGGTCTAGGTACACAGAAAAGTTTCAATGACACACAGGTGGGGGTGTTTGCATGGATTCGACCAGATGGTGACCAATACTATAACACAGGTAGCATATTAACTTGGAATCAGTCTATTTAGAAGATATAATATAGTGGACCTTCCTGACTTTCCCAGACCATAAGCAGTTTTCCCTAACTTTTCCTGAACAAAATAATTATTTTCAATGACCAAGACAAAAATGTTTTATCGACCTTACAACCACTGACTGCCAACTGTCTATTTTGGATTAAGGAATGTCAATTACACAGAATTATGAATGAATTAAGAAATTGTAATGTATTGTATTAAATGTAATATAATACATAAATGTCCCAGACTTCCTTGTCTATTTTTAGATTTTTCCCTGACCAAACTCCTCTTCCCTAACTTTCAGGTCAGCATAAACCCTTCACTATAGACTTTTTCTGAAGAAAACCCATTTATTTTCAGAATAAAATTGGCATTTTTAGAAATTTTCTAATCTATAATTACATGACGCATATCTTCAATAAACCCTCAAAAGCAAAAAATTAGTGATGGTCAAAATAGATTAATTTGTAAATTTAAATATTGCATGCATGCATAATTCACTACATGCAGGCAAAACCCTAAAGTCCAGTCTTTCAAAATATCTTCTTCCAGGTATTTTTTTTTAAATACCCCTGGTCAACCACCATGTTGCACATGAACTTCCACAGGAAGAGATATTAACTCCTTGATTATCAACAACTCCATTTTTGTCAAATTATATTATACTAAATTTATTATTTTATATATGCCCTACTTAACTTAACTTAGTAAACTCTGCCAGTTGTTTGTTAAAACATACAATATAATATGCTTGTATCTCATGTCATGTTGGATTTCAGCAAAGCGTTTGACACTCACTGTCATTCTTGTCATAACAGTTATAAAAAAAGCTTTCTCGAATATTATCCCCTCGGCACGACAGATAAACATAAAAGCTTATTTTACACATTACAAAAATTACAAATATGCAAATTGAAGGGTTACATTACAGGAAAAGGTTGCATGTCAGCACCTGAGCCATGCCCTATAGCTCCCCAACAAATTCGAGCATGTATATATGCACGGAACCCATATACACGCCCAAATTCTGCATATAATGAGGATTTAACATTAATATATCACGCAATGGCATTATAATATCCCAAATCCATCAACATTTTAACTTTCACTTTTAATTTTTCACTCATTTTAATCTATCTAAATGAAAAAGTTCACGATGAGCTCGGGCTAATTGGAAAGTCAATAACAACTTTATGATTCACAACTTTTGCTGCATGGTTAATGGCAAGCTTTGTAGTTCATCAGACCATCCAAGTTTAGCCCAATACACCTTTTCGAGGGCTGTAATGGCAGCCAAGATGGCTGTCAGTAAGCGCAAAGCGTCATGGGACCAGTCTTTTTCATTTTGCTAGTACATGGCAAATTAATCAAATTTCCACGGAATATAAACATAATTCTTACATGTCCCCAAATAGTGAATTGAATGCTACAGAAGTTCATCCAAGCTCCAAGAATCAATTGTGGCTGGCTAAAGTAGCTAAGTCCCAAGGATTATGGTTGACCAAGCATTATAACTCAGGGTTCCCACCAGAAATAGAGTATCATTTTCCCTGAGGTTTCCAACTTTTCCAGACAATAAAATGCAATTTTCACATATGGCCATTAAAGAAATATGCATTATCATTTGCCTTTGAAATGTAATCTTTATTTATCAAATGCTTTCCACTCAAAAAAAATATTGCTTTAGGGATTGTTTTTGGAAGAGGTTGTCATCATGGAAATTGCAAGAAATTCCCCGAGTTTTTAAGACTTTAGGAATTTTTGCCTAAATTCCCTGAGTTTTAATATCAACTTTAAATTCCCTGTGTTTTTCAGGTTGGTGGGAACACTGTAATAAATTATAAACTGATAACCATTAAAAAGATACATTAACATAACTGTAAATGCATACATTTAAAAAAAAAAGGTAATAGATATTGTAAATATTTGATAAAATGGTATGGTTTTCGAATTTAACATAGAAATAGCACATTTTATACTAACCACAAGTCCCGATTCTAAATAAAATGACAAGTCATCAGTCAAAGTAATTTATCAGCCCGACTGTCATACAGTAAAAACCAGCAAATTTCCATTCCGTAATTTCAATCAACGATTTTAAAAAGTTACATTCTTTACAACTCAATCCACCCTTACAGAAAAAAAATCTGCATAAAAACTTTTAAATACTCAAAGTCTGACTCAAAAATATTTGATAACCAGTTGCTTAGCTCTGGTTTCAGTTCATCTTTAGTCAAGTTAAGAAATCGATGCAATCAGAAGCAAGTATGACATCGACCAAAGGGGACACACTTATTTTTAAAAGAGATTTTTTTTGGCAGAAAGAAAATGGGTTCAAGAAATACATGTAGACCATCCATAGTATCCAATTTTCCATTTTGAATAATCGTTTGACACTGTGACGAAGAATTATCGAATTTTGACGTGCCCGGGCAGTTAAATCAGGGTTTGGATTAATCAAAGATCAAATGGGCATATAACATTATTTATTCCTATTTTGACAGATATTGTATAGCTAGTCTCGCGAGCCATCATATAAGTTAAGCCTCGACTAGTACATCTTGAAGCCTTTGTAAGGCAGATATAAGCTAAAGAGTTCATCAGATTACAGTCATATAGCACTTATATACTCCAGTCTAGTTCATAGTCTATCAATGTAATATCCAATTCTTCGTTTTCATGCAACCATATAAATGAAACTACATAAAAAGTTTGAAATTTTTTGTAAATTTAGAAAATTTGCACCATTTCAGCTAGTTTGATAACCAGTGTTTCAGCCAGGACATGCAAATGCCAATACCTTGTTGGACTTACTAGTATTTACTGACTTTACCAAATATAATCTGGTAGCACTGTAATGTTAACTTCCAAAATGATTAATAAAGGATTCTTGCCATTTCAGTGCATCAGTTATTTCCTCCGAAGTTCCAAAAAATTTTCACTTACTTTTTAAAGCATGACTGCATGAGTCATACCACAGTGCTACCACCTTATGGATTTCCCTTGAAAAACATTTTTGTTGGCAATTTAGCATCATGGCTTTTGACCTTTTTGGGTAGTTATTAAGTTATCCTTGTATAATGGTAACATTTTTGCACATTTGCATCAGGATTAATTTAAGAATTTAAGTGCCAGCACTATCTTATATTTTTTTTTAGCTAAATAGGCAAATATTCAAGGAAATAAGTTCTGGTTTTTATGTTGTTTTTTGGAACACTCTTTGGAATTCTTTGGAACACAAAATTCAGAAAAACTACAAAGAATCTGCAGTTTTTACAGACTACACACAGTTTTACAACCAACACAGCAGTCTTTCCTGAAGTTTTCTTCCTTTTTTAAAATTGCAGTATTCTTTTGTAAATCCCAAATACCATTACAAAGGATTTTCTGACATTTAACATCAGTAAATTTTCTGCTGTTTTTATGCAAATTTTCTGCAGTTATGGCAAACATTACGATATAGACATGCCAGCAAAAACTATTTCATTAGGATGTCACTGCCCTTCATGCGGCGCCACTACTGACTAGTCTAAAAAAATGGTATACTTAACATGAAGTATAGCTCATATAGATGCAACAAATTCTTTTTTTATATATTGGGGAAAAAATTTCTACTTTAGACATTTCCTGCCATTGATATAACAGCTCCTGTCATACTAAACAGCCCTTCTATCAATATCGCATAGACATAATCTTGTATAATCTAGTTAATTTATGGGTTAGTTAGTGAACATTTATGGTAATAATCCCACAATAAGTTACACCATTATTGTGGTTACCATGCATGTTATTTCATCCTCCCCAAAAAACATGGCACCTATAAAAATGAAAAGTGCAGGCCTATCAAAATTTCAATTTATATATATCCATACTGGCTTAATAAGAATTCACAAAAACCCTTTATTAACTATTCCATAATGCAATGATTTATACATTTTTTTCCCCCAATTCTGCCATTGTCGTGTAATGGATCCTGTAGCAATGGAAGCAACAATTCAAAAATAACACTTTTTATCAACATTTATGATAACGTGTATATACATATTTAGGGCCAGCATTTTTCAATCGAATATCTCATATACGATGTTTGAGGAAGGAGAAACTATAACTAAAGCTATAGTTTTTATATAAAAAAAACTTTTGAAAATAGCCAATATAATAGCGGTTCAAAACGATCACGGATGCCTCGCACGTCATATATGGACTTGCAGCCTGTAGCAAAAAACTCATTTATAAGCAATGGTATCAAAGCATCATTTCTCGATATATCAGTGGGGAAAAAAAAAGATAAATGGCTAAAGAGATGGGCAGTGCCAATAAAGGGCCTATGTAGAGTAGTCCCATATGGTTGAGAAAAGGCAAGAAAATGAGGTCCATTTCCGATTTTTTAATGCGATTTTATATATATTGAAAGTGTTTTTTCTTTATTTTCAGGAGGGGAAGGGTGTTACATTAAAGGATGGATATATAGCTAAAATTGGACTTTCGAAGGCGCAGTTGGCCATATGCATTGATTTTCTCACAAAGATTACAATCTTATTTGCTTCTACAAAAAATCATCAAGGCCTGGAGTTTAAGAAAAAAAAATAAAAATAAAAAAATGGGAATCGTGAATGTTTTATTTGTGTAAAAGTCTGAAAAATGTCGCTATAAAAATATTGAAGGAGATGTTGGTTCGTTATTAAATATGCCAAAATCCATGACAATAAATAACTCATTCTGTCAGTACAGGATTAAGTAGACCTAGTAATTCCCAGGATGGTTTAAATAATATTGACAAATATCATTAACAATAATGGAAGGTGCATCATAGTCCAAAAATTTAGTTATTGTGTCTTACTTTCTTAAAAATAAAACCCAATTCCCTGACTTTTCACTCCTAAACTATTCAAAAACTGCATTCACATTATATATTTTACGAATTAAAAAATCAATAATGATAATAG
>JAQIXP010000464.1:0-25722 GCA_034700285.1 Proteroiulus fuscus
AAGCAATCGCAATTTTCATGAATATTATAATTTTTAACGCTCTTTTTTATTAAGTCAACTTGTTTCAAGGTGATACTATCCCTTTAACATATATGCCTACGCTATTGCTATTTTATCTATAGATTAACTGAGGTTTTTTTAGGACGATGTACCTGTTACTATCCGGCATTCGTTAGAAGCTTAAATTTATTTCTCTAGGCCTATAGTGATATTTATCTATTTATTACGTTCGATTTTTTTTTCCATTTAGTTCATTTAGAACATTTTTTATTTGTTTTTGTTTGTTTTTATCTCGATCATTGGTTTTGTACAGTAAAACTGGCCCATTCCTCTGTGTATTTGTAAATGAAAGAAGGTTTGGTTCAAGTAAAGTGCAGCTGGTGACTGCACTTTACCAGCATCACATTGACTTTGTGTAGGGTATATAGGCCTAGATATGCCTTTTCAAATTTGGTTTATAAAAATAAAGGGGGATGTGGAAAAAATGGGGACGGGAAAAGTCCTTTATATAGTGTGTATTGGTGTGAGCTAGACTTGAGTTGAATTAGGGGTCAGGAGGGAGACGTTTCATGGGGCCTTTGTTAAGATATCGTATAGCTTATGGAACAGATGCTGCTAAAGTCTGTGGAAAAAAGATGCGTGTCTCACATATGCATGTAACAATTATCCCTGCCATATATGGCATTTTTTTATTTATGGTTTAAAACCTTTTAATTCTTAGAAGCAAGTTCACACAATTAGCCGTATTCGGCTAATGCTATCTATTTTGTAGACCTTGTTGCAATTAAATTTTTACAAAAATGCATTGGATTACATTAGTGTAAAGCAAATTTTCCCCATCTTCTAATGCTATCCAATGAATTATTGTCGAGTTGACTTATAGATCTATATCGAGAGATTTAAATGAAGTTACAAATTATCTTCAAACTTTCTTTTTTGCACTATATTTTTTTTCATCAAGGCTTGCTTATAGAAAGATTTAATTTTAAAATATAGAATGTTTTCATAATTTAACCTCATATATGGATACCTACTTGCAAAATAACACGGTGAAATATAGACTATGGGTTCCATCCATTGTGTTTGCTTGTGTTGCTTTACCCATCCCGGACTGTGGGGTCGATGATGTCTTGACCAGTTACATAAGCGTCATCAGTTGCTTTGGGTCATATCATTTTTGTGAAAACACTTTACATGCTAATTTAAAAGCTGAGAAACTGCATTAATTCCAGTATCTTTTCGAACTATCATTTCAACCATTGTAACATTTGATTTTCTACAATTTAAAAAAACTTTATATCACCCCCCCCATCCCTCAACCATGCGTTAATGTTGTAGATATAGGACCTACATTGTCTGAAAGGGTTGTACGTCTGAAGTAAGCTGTATGGCGACACTCCATTAGAATTATTAGAATTCTTAAGAAACATTCGTTTTCAAATTTAAAAATAACGTTTTAAATACAAATTACTGCTTCATATTAATGACATTATTACTTCTCTCAGCACAATCGCCTCGCTAAAGTAACATTCTTACTTTTTGAGAACTCATATAGGCCTACAGTAATTAACACACATTTTCAATAAGATGCCATGAACGGGGAAATACAACAAGTGCATACGTGTACCAATACATGTATTTAAAAAGAAATTTGGGGACAAATAACTGTTATGCATAGAAAACAAGAATACTTTTATGAAAACTAAAATAATTCAACTATAATGAAAGGAGTTTCCTGTATATAGACCTACATGCTGAAATTATATATAAAAAAACATTACAATTTACAGTGGCAGCTGCTCCATTACTGTTCAGTTCACGTATACATTCTCATTTGATATTGAGTATAGCTTACAGACATTTATAAAAACAATATACATTGGTCTGATTATGGTGCTTGCCTTCTGACAGATTCAGTTTGCATGTGTAATGGAACACTTGACTAGAGTACTTTGAAGAGTATATAGATGAGCTTTGAAGAGCAGATGAATCAGGTAGACAATTTCGAGTGAGGAGCAAATTAAGCCAAAAAGATATTATAGGCCTAACTAGTTAACGCCACGCATTGGTTTTTGTTGTACACGTACTTGTATTCCCCCACATTTGCAAATATAGGCTACTTATACATTTTCTATGTGCACTTAGGGTTTTGCTACCTGTATAGTAGTAGGCCTATAGATATGATTTCGCTCTAAGGGTTTGTTGACTATTGACAACAGTTAATTGCAGGAACTAATGACGTTGCGCTCAAGTAGGTTAATTTGCTCTTTTGTGGTTTTTGCTGGTATACCTGTGTGATGAACTGTATCTCCTGAATGATTGATGTGTCACTGCTTCATGTTTTTTTTTAAATTTTAAATATTCTAGAGTAGGCCTAACGTTGGTGAAGAGAAACTCAACCTTTAGTTCTAAGAATCTTTGATCCTGTTTGGCCAACCGCCCACCCAATTATGAAAGAATGCATCATGCATGCACAAGTTTATTGTTTTTAAAAAAATATCCTCAGTTTTATTTTTTTCCTCAATATACATTATACTATGATATAGACCTAAATAATAATGAAATTGTCTTTGCTTTAATTTTAGAAAAATTATGCCGTGACCGGAAATGGTTGCACAAGATAGTTTTGTTTGAAGTTAATAGTAGAATTGCATGACGCCTTTGTAAGGTGGCTTTTAATATAATTAAATTTTCTGTTGGTTAGCTTTTCGCTAAATCTAAGACTCAAGAAAGTTCAACTTGGACAAGTTCATCATACATATTTTAATAATTCTAAAAAAAATTATATTTTCAAGTTATTAAATGAACTAGCGATCTACATGATGCCCAGTGTACTTATGGCCTAAATATGCTTTCATTGTGATTAATGAAAATAATTTCTTAGTGTGCAATTCATATTAAGTTTACTTGCCAGTAACTATAACGATAAGTTCATATAAGGACGAGGTTGATTTTATAGTGGGGAAGGATGGGAGGGGGGGGGGGGGAGTTGATCTCTTGTGCACTCGCGAATAACAACTGTGTCTTCATAATAGAAATATTTTAATATTTTTATCCGTATGCTAATTAAAAAACTTAATAGGCCTATATCAAATTAAAACAATCAGTGAAAGTATTACAACCAAATGGGAAACATTCATTTGAGTTTTTATTGCAAATGGGAATATACATGTATAGGACATTTAAGTATGGTGTAGGTCTATACAGTTTAGGCCTACTATAATGGGAAAAGTGTTGTCAGATAACTAAAAGGGAAGATAACTCTGAAAAAACTTTAACCAACAGGAAATATAGTTTAAGAAAATGTATTTCACAAAAATATTTTATTTTGTAAAACATGGGTAATGCCACATTGCCTGATCTTAGGAATATCTGAAGTGTAAAGTCTTGGAAATTTTAACATCATCTGTTAGTAACATTGGGAGAAAGGGTCACCATTTAACTCATTCATTTTTGGCAAACTTCACTTTCATCTGTTAAAAAATATTGTGAATATAAGAATAAAAATAATTAAGTGTTGGTCCTATTAAAACAAGAGCATATTTAAAAAAAACCCTCAATTTTTACTATAACATGCTGGGAATTTTCTGAGATTTAGTAGCGCTTTTGATATTTTAGTGTTGTTATTTTGCTAGGGGGAAATATAAACGCATTTGCTGCCTTCGTAATTTTGAAACCCAGTTTTTAAAAAATAATCATGTGTTCCAGTTGCGTGGCAAAAGCTGGAATGTATTTCAGTTGTTTTTTTCTTCTTGAAGTTGACTTCCACACGATTAATGCAATTTTTGCTTTATCAGTGTATCTGAATTTTGTTTCATTTAATTCGTGCCTGGACCAACGACTGAAATGACCTATGAGTACAATTCAAAACATATTAAGTCGACTACAATTCTTTCTTCTGATTCGAATATTAATCATAATTATTCTATACTCAATGCCAAAATGTGTATGTATAATATAGACACAATGCTGCAAGGGAATAGGCATATGACCTCACAAACAACTTGGATCCAAACTATATAAATGCAGGTTTCTCCCTTACCGAAATTTTTATAGTTCATAACCAGATCCAATTTGATCTGGATTTCCAGATCCAGTTGAACACCTAACTTGAGCATATAGCCTAAGAGTTATTTTTAACAATCGATTTGCAGTTTTGGAAATGTCTTGGGTTTTTTTCTCACACTTTATTAAGAATTACTTACTAAAAAAATATAATTTTCTTACAAAAGCCAGAAAATATGATATCATTTCAAAGTTTCAATTGCAAAGGCCTGTTAAATTGGCGTATCAACCCTAACCACATTATTAAATAGTAGAATGTATTCGTCATTTTCAAAATGTGCAGAAGGCTTGATCAGTTATAATATTCCTTGGCACATTGTAATCTATCCAACATAATATGATTCGTTGGGCTATGGGATGTCTATAGTTCATCGTTGAAAAAGTCCTTAAACTGTTTCTTAAACATTACATAATAGTAATGTTAGAAGACATTTTTAATATGATGTAAGAAATTCCTGTTTTTGTTATTACTTAAGATATTTTTTATTAAAAAATGATGATTTTTATCAACCATGAATTTTGCTAGTTTTACCAACCAAGTTCCTGCTTTGTTTTTTCATTACTCGTACAATACCAATGCAATGCTCATACTTTGAGCATCCATTTCTGGAGTACTCGTCTGACTTCGCGGCATTAACCCTGTCTTGGTTTTAAATGTAAAACTATAATGTCCCCGTACCTGGTAACATTACATTTATATTTACATTTATTTCTCGTAGCTTATACATGTCAGTTTTTGGAATGGATTCAAAACTTTGCTGAGTGCGCTGTATCGAAGGTGTGGCCGCATTTTAATGATCTTTGCGTAAATTGTGCATGGCAACTTATAAATATGGCGAGCACTCGAAGTAATCAAACTTAGTGCATATTTTAGTGTACATTATGTAGTTGAAATTTTTTTCTTCCATCTCTGTTTAATTGCAGTGTTCTAAGGGCTTAACCTATGTTGTGTGAAACAGTGAAACCCATCAAGTTAAATTTCGTCATTATTCTTGTATGGTATGAAAGTTTAGTGACACACCCATAGGATTTTATTTTAATGAACATTTCTGTTCTTGCGATATCATAAAACTAAACGAGTCAGAAGTTCTATTGTCACGATTCTTAGCGGTTTTGGCTTATTTTATTGTCGGAATAAATAGCACATTAAATTAAAAAAAATAAACGTATTTTTGAATGTTTTATTGGCCAAAATTAAATTATGGTTGATATGTTAGCTAAGTTTTGTTATAGTGTTCAAGCTAAAATTGGAAAAAAATGCTTCTGAAAGGCTAATCCTTGTATTATAAGTTAGGCACCCTATATCATATGCACCTAAATTGCAATTGCAGAGATGGTTAGTTATTAATATAATTTTATATCCCTGAATGGAAATAGCTAGATAGTATCCATGTTTTTCAGTTTCATCTTCTTATGTTGTCAGTAGTAATAAAAGAAAATTTGTGCATTCTTACATAATTTACATTCAGTGGTGAGAAAAAATAAAAAGTTCAAGCATACGCTTGTACGTGTTTGTAATATATATTCGTTTGTTAGCTTACACTTAAGATATTTGAACTATTCTTTGCTGTAGCCTTAAAATAAAGACTGCTGGCCGATAAGTAAAAATAATCAGTTTTAAATTCTAGATAGTCAGCCACTAGACCGTTTTTTGTTTACTATATTTTGGCAGGCTAGAAATATCTGTAATAGATGCAATTAGCGTTTGGTTATAACTTGTGTTCGTTGTGCTTCGTTTGCTATGTAGGGCATCTTCCATAATAATGACAGGTGCCGCTGCTTAAATTCACGTAGATGCAAGATTTTAATTTCCTATTTAATAAAACTAATTGCAACTCCTGGACACTCGTTAAAACAAGTTGGCATTAGGGAACATTCAAATATTATTTCATCGGTGTCCAGGAGGAGAGGGGTGGTGTTTCAGGGTTTTTTCATTTCTAACTGAATTTCGTCGCAATTCCAACATATGTAATAATGGTTTAATTAGTTATTTAAACATGATAGTAGTAAATGCATCAGGACCGAAGCCAGAAATTTTTTTGGGGAGGGGTGGAGGGGGGGGGGAGGAGGGAATGCGCACAACCTCAGAAACCAAAAATTATATATCAGCCATATCATTTTTTTGCTCTTGTGACATTGTCAGCACTTTATTTCAGCATGAATAACGATTTTTCAGAGGTCTATAAATAGCGATTTTGTGATGATATAATACTTGGATGTTCCCTTTATACGTACTGTATTGCATTGCTAACTTTTTGCATTTTTCTCTTTCAGCATTGGATCTTGCTCAAAACAGTAATGTGCAGGATGCATTTGTCATTGCCGTGGAACAGCAAGCGCGAGAGCGTTTGGAGAAACTGTCCGCTCTGCAAAAAATCAAGCCGGTGGATATGACCAAATTGTCACAGCAGGTAAAACGCTCTCTTTATTTGTACATAGTTACAAATGAAGTACTGATAATATATGGCAGTGTTTTTTGCAAATTGTGATTTTGCAGGTGTTGTTTGTTTCCGTTGAGTTGTTAGCATGTTCTAGTCTCGAGTGCGCTTTTAAGGGCGGGGCATTTTGCGTACACTCGCGTGACCAAATTACAATAATGCTGTTTAATGTTCTTGCTTATTGTAAATCACGTTTTTTTCACTTTGGTATTGCAGCTGAGCCAGGAGTCATCGTCCAGTAGTCAAGAGTTAAACGGAATCATTGAAGACAGTCCCATCTATGTCACTTCGGTGCCAAACCTAAGTCAATCCACAGGCAATATTAAGACAGCTGTTGAATTGAAGGGGGTTGCGAACAAGCCTCACTACAGCTCCGTTAGCGATCGAAAGTTTCTGGGGGCCAACGGATACCTGGAAGACACGGACGTCAGAGGAGGTGACGAAGAGATCGAATTAAAGCAGGATTTTAATCAGGAGCAGTTATTTGCTTTGCACGGCAGTGGACGGAGCACCAGCAGCACTCTACCTCTGCCCAACGTAGGCAGGAGACTAGAAGCCACTACCAAGTATAAGTCGGAATCCAATGAGAGTCTGGATTCCGAATCTTCGTCCGACGATCTTGGTTCGAGTGAGGTGACCCCTTCCGAAAAGTCCATCGGTGGAAGCAGAACGTGGAAGATGAAGGAGAGGGATGCGGAGAACAATGGGACATTCCATCGCGAGATGGCCGTGGATGTACCAGATAGTTTTATAGCGTCGTCTAAAGCGCCACCCCGATACCCGCCGCCAAAAGGCAGCGGTCGGAGTATCGGGAGCAACAGCAGTGCAGCGAACGTTCCCGAATCGCCCTCCCGAACCGTTGCAACGGTGGCGCCTTACATGCGCGAAAACGGCAATTTGAACAAATCGGGAAGTGGCGGGCGCTCCGACATCGAAATGCAAAAACTGAAAAGCAAGGAGGGAATAATAGGTGTCAAAGTGCTACCGCCTCTCCCGCAACGGGACGGCAACAAAGAACTGGCGTCGAATTTGACGGGTAACGGTGTAGTGCCTCCAAAACCGGCTCCTAGGACTTTAAGCCCCCCTCCCAATGAGGATGAGCTGCCGTCAGAAAGCCAAATGGAACGGATTAGGAAATATCAGGTAAGAAAATTAATATTTTTATGCCAGGGTATTTTATTTCTATGCATAAAAAGACTGCAGTGTGGAGGCTAAATCCTATAGGTGATATTAATTTAAAGGTGCACTCTTCTAACAAAATTTATTATCCGAAATGGAACTTGGATTGCATTTTGGATTGCTGGATTATTAACGTGTACATGTAAGCCCTTTTTTGGAAAAATTTTTTTTATCAGAATGCACCTTTAAAGGGCAAGCTTGTTTCAGCATTAAGTTAAGTTTATAATTTTATTCCTGTTTTTATGTTAGTATATATTTGTCTACACCTGAAGGTGACAAATATGAAGGTTAATTACTTTCCACTTTTATTAAAAAGTTAGGGTAGTACAAAAATATCCCCTGCTGGCTGCTATATGTCCCTGCATAAATGCAGCTTTTCTCGGAAATGTTTTTTAAAGGTTCAATGGCTCTTTAGATGACGTTTCGGAGAGATTTCACATCATCCATTTTGCCCAACCATTTCATTTCAGGCCTCTCTCCCTCTAAATTTGAGAGTCAAAGGGTCAAGCGCTGCTATCTGCATTTGGAACAGAGTGCTATAACATGATCCTGAACGTAAAACACTCACAAATATTTGACATTCTTGATATTTGAGGCGGGCCATTGCCAGCTCATAGCTGACCCACCACTATCCCTTCAAATAAGTGGCATTTGATTTGATTCTGGGTAGAACTGACCTTCCAGGTTGCTGTGAGAACCCTTCGTGGTTCAGTGGGTGAATAAATAACCTTTAGTGGCCCATGGTGAAGTCAGTGGGGAAGGTCTTGGCGTGTAAACACTCCCACACAGCCTTTGACATGTCAATATATGTTTTTCTAGACATAATTTGTGTTGGAAATGAATAGGGCGTAAAGTAAGACCACGTTGGATGTCTTTCTTCACTACATTGTAGCCTCATAAGCGCTTATTGGGGTTGTAGCTCAGTCAAACTGACCAGGTTGCTGACCACTGCACATGCAGCTTTCTATATACTCGATGCTTTGAAGACAGTCCAGAAAGACAACAAAAAATGGGTTCCACAGAAAACTGCAGTTTTTCTGATTTTAAAACTTAAAAAAAATTCCGGGTAAAATTCGTTTACTTTGAACATAATTTTTTTATTTTTAAAAAGAGGGCATTTTCAAATTACTCAATTCTCATTTATGTTGTCTTGGGATATTATAAGTCCTATTAGTTTCAATTGGATTAATGGCGGGCTAATGGTAATTATAAGCAGGAACAACTGATGATGCTAATTGTGATCTACTTTAAACATAGTTTGTTTTTAATCATGATAATGAATGGCATTGAAGATTTAAAAACACATCATCTAAGAGACTCACTTACTAACTTTTCTGTTTTTGAACTGCCCCTCATAATATCCGTGGGGAGGTAGGATTATAATGACGTAAAATACATAATGCTCCATAAAAATAATTTTCAGTGCTATGAGCTATAATTATGCTATAATTATGGTACATGTGTTACAGCTGAAAATTCCTTACATTACCAGAAATTTTAAAAAAAATTGCATAGCTACAAAAGTTATAGATATTTTGTTGAGAATTAAAAAAGCAAATTAAAATATTAAGTACCCCTTCGATTTGGTATGGTTTTATAGATAAAACTGGTGCCATTGAGTAAAAAATAAGGTAACGGAAGAAAACTTTTGTAAAATTGTATTTATTCAATGAAAAAGTTAGTAAAAATCATTTTATAGCGAACTTTTCTGAATTGTTGTTACCATTGCATTGTCTAATTACACATGTACCTCAAACGTAAGATCATTTCAGTACAGGTACATGTAGTTAACCTCATAATTTTCCCTGTAAAAGTGCAACGCCCTCAATAGACATTTCACGCACAGGCCTTCTGAAAAACAATGATCATTTGAAGCCCAATAATTCCGAACTTGAAATAATAGCTTCATTGGTGTAAATCACATTTGGTAATTTTTAGCTTGTGAGGGGAATATCACCATAGATTTGACCAATGGATTATTATAGTGAGAAGAAATGTACGGTGTAAGAGAAATCAGTTAGATTGCCCCATACATGATTGTACCGTAAGTCCTGAGCCAAATGGTGTTCGAGTCCATGAAGGTTCTGCCTCATGACTTCTTTTACAGCTCCACAACAAACTCCATTTTGTATCTTTACTTTTTTTATTGAATTACTAGCAAAGCCAAGGCTACGAAGTTTTGGGGCATGAAATTTTCTGGTACCAAATTGTACAGATGGGGTAAAAGTATTCGCCACTGACATTGTGAGTATATTTACAGGGGAGTCCACAATTCATGAGGAACTACCATTATGAGGCTGACTATAAAAAAATCAATAATAAGCTAAAAAGCACAGCAGATGTGAATGGTGAACTTTGGAATTTAGTTTTTTTTTTTTAAATAAGTATAGACAGGCCCTTTACCTGACAAAGTTTAATGAAAATCCGAGTAACTGTATTAGCATATTTTAGGCTAAGCTAAGCTAAGCTAATTAATTTTATGCCATGAATATGGAATATAGGTCTGTACCGTACGTTGTTTTTCTTCCTAATTAATACTACATTTCAGAGCTTATCAACTTTATATACATTTCTTTGATGAAGTTTTTCAGTCCATACTAGGGCAATAGGCCTATTGTTTGGGTTGTGTAATTCATTGTTCATTATCTAGGTAAATTTATGTGATGCAGCATTTTTTTTCGTTAAAAATTTTAATGGCTAACGTAGTGGTTTTTTGCAATCGAAAATTATTGATGAACCTATTTTATTCATTATAATTATCTTGGGCTAAAAGTTTTAAAAAAGTGTTTATTTGCCCAAGGGTCAATTTGTGCATGTATTGTATAGACTGGAGTAAGGTGGGCTTTCTGCGTACGTAATTGCTGAGGTGAATGCAAGTCATAAACGTGCTTGTACTTTACTTAACATTTTGTTTTAAACAAGGAGAATAAGAGAAGAAAACACAACTGAGCTTAGCTTGACCTGTTTCACAACCTCAAATTGTTTTTGGTGAATCTAAATTTAAGTTTTTAAAGCTCTTAGAAGATGTACATATATATAGGTACATATATTGTGAATTAAATACTTGTGAAACAAGTACAATGCTATTACTTCTGCTTTATGCATTGTTTTCAGTTCTCATTGGTAAAAAAATGTTGAAAACCATGTTGTGAAAATATACAGGACGTTTAGCTTTCTATTTAAATACCAAGTAGGGCCTACTAGTTTGGTTGGTACAAATCGCGAGTTTATAGAAAATTCTCTGGGAAAAAAAATGGATTATTTTATTCAAAATCATGATGGTTTTTTAATTTAATCAAATTATTCAGAAACAAATATTTGAATAAAACGGGTTTTTGTTCCAAAAAAAAAAAAAAAAAAGGCAAATAAAAAACAAGATAATATGAAAAAATATATTGCTTTAAAAGTGTTAGTTTGCAAGTGTCCAATTCATCTCATTTTTAGAGTTTAATAAATATTTATTGGGAATAATCGAGTATTCTTTTTTGGACACAATCCAACACATGATCATCTTAAACTGATAAGAGTTTAAAAATGTATCCATAAATTATTTCTGAATCCGCTGTACATTTATCATCGAGTTGTTGTTTTAGCTTGATGGTGGTTTAGAAAGGATGAAATAACAGGATTGCATTTAACACATACCGAGTATGTTGGAATGATGCTGTATCTGTTTAAACCAATACATTTTTTCTATATGCTAATGTCATCGTGGGAATATGCTAATGTCATTGTTGCATCTCAAGCAACATTGTTTATATAAGGGAGAAAGTTTATTAATACAAAAGATTTAAAAATGTATTAGGGATACAGTGGAAAACAAGAAAATAAAGCTTTTTTAGCACTTTTTTTTATTACTTGTTTTATTTGATTTAATTTTTTTAATTTTGTATTAGTGTTAATTAGGCCCTATTAGTGATTTTAACAAAATATGTTTGCATTCTTAATCATGTAAAAGTATAGGCCTATATAAATTCCTGATGAAAGAAATGATACAAGAAAAGGATAGGGTCTACATAATTCATTTGTAATTGAACCAAGAATGAAAAATATAAAAAAAACCTAGGATTTGAACTATGTAGTGCGGACAACTAGATAGTAGATATGCTAAATCTATAGTTCCTGACAGCTTATAGAACCAGGCGTTTCACTTTTGTAGCATTGCGCAGAGGAGCTGCGATTGGCTGTTTGAACTATGAGCCGTGCACTAAGGCGGCTGCAGCCATGCAATTGCAGCTCTCCAGCTCAACGATACGAAAGTGAAACGCCTGGTTCTATAACCTGTCGGGAACTATAGGATGCCAAAGTTTTGTTAGGTGTGAGGGCACATTTCAAAGGTTCGCTATTTTTCTGAAATCTGGAACCATGAGAGAAGATGCACCCACATAAATTCAGTTTCTCACGAAAATGCGTTTTATATGCCATTGTTTTCTCAAAAGATTTCTTAAAGTTTAATCATTTCCCATGTAAAATAACTTATTTGCCGATGCAGGTGGTTCAGGTACAATCTTAGGGAATCATATGTGTGAACATGACATGTAGTTCATGTAATGATATAAAATATGTGCATGTCCATACATTTAGGCCTACACAGTTAATTTGGAATTCTCTAGAACGTTTGTGGATACTGCTATAATGAAATAAGAGATGTTGTGTTATATCTGGTCTGTAGCGTTGCATACTAATTTGTAGCCAGCATGAACTCCAAGTTAATTGATATGTAAATTAAGTATATTGTTTGTCACTTGTCTTTGTGATCCTGTGCCAGCTTCTTGATTTTTAAATTCCCATTTAAACTAATATCAATGCTTATAAATTGTAATGTTAGCTTGCAAGTATCCTTACAGGTGTTCTCTTTCTTTTATGCTCGCTGACTCTTTCCTGGTGTTGCATTTAAAAAGAATACCTGTTGTGCAATGGAATAATTCCTCCTATGGGCTGTTGTTTGAAAGTCTCGTGTGGTGCTGCGCTATTTAATAACATTAGGCAGGTAATACATTCATGTGTATATATATATATATATATACGTCCTGCACAGCGTTGAGCATGTACCTTTTTTATACTTAGACGTACCCCCAATCTACGTTTTGCTTTCGGCATCCTCCCTAGCACTAGGCCTCCCTCCCCTTTCACTTACCTGTCGTCCCGGTTCTTCTAGTACCTACCTACCTGCCTGTTGCTTGTGCCCACGGCTATTATGAGAGTTCAGTTCACACGGTCTCCCTGCTATAGGCTAGAGTTGGCCTTTTTCTGGTCAAAAATATATCCATTGCAATATCAGCAACACCACCATTTCGGCGCTGAGAAGTTGTGCTAATCTTGTTCGGCTTGGAAACCTAGGAATTATTTCTACAGAATTTTACTTGACCCAGCTTTATTAATAAGCCAAGATAGTATACAGTACTGAGTAAGGAAAAGAAACTTCATTATGGGACATTGACTTTTATTTAAAACATTGTTTTCGGTGGAAACCTTGTGGCCTTCTTGAAAAGGGGCTTGATATTTATCCCGTGCTTAGAATCAGCAGTTTTTAATTTATCTTCATCAAAAGTAAGTGTGAATGCTTGTTTGTAAATCCGTGTAGGTCTAATTGATTTAGTATGTTTTTAAATTCTCTCGAGGAATAATGTAGTTTCGATGAAAAAAGCAGTGGATCCAAGTTGCAAGAAATTTTTAAACCCGAATAGGCTATGAAGATTGTTAGCATAGACTATTAAGTTGTTGCTTGGGATTGTTAGTTTGGGTTTAAAATCGTTTGTAGCCATTTTGTTAGTTTTATTAAGTTTTAATTACTGGTTCATTTATAAGAGGGTTAGTTGATATGAATGATGATGATACTGAATAAGGTTGCGTTGCCTTTATCAGTGCACAGCATATTTTTTATTCTTGGATGTCATTTTAAATATTTACAGAAAATTAAGCCTTAGTTTTATTTTAATTAGGAATCACGGAGTAATTGCACTAATTGCTTTAGTGGCCGGGTGATAACTCATTTTAGCAATTGTGATTGCAATATTTCATACTATAGTATAGATTGTTCATTAACTAATTACATGTTTCACACTTTTGATGCATGTTCAATACTACACTACCAGGTCGAAAACAAGGAAATACTAATTTGACAGCAATACTGGGTCAGAGTGCAACGCACTCAAGATTTTTTAGTTCTAGAATGAGTGTTGGCAATAAAACAAAAACTGTTATCTTTATAATAAACAATAAGGATACTTTTACCTGGATCAAGCGTGATGTTATCATCGTATGACATACACGAAAATTAGATATATTTTCTAGTAACCTGCTTTCAGCTTTATGCAAAGGCTGCTTGTTAGAGAGACACCGGTTCCAGCAAATAATAGTCAAGTCAATCAAGTCATAGACATGGTAAAGTTTTCGATTTTACACAGTGTATTGGTGATGAGATCACATTTGTGGGTCACTGTAGGCCGAAACTGTTGAGGGCAACCTTTAAAATGCATTCATCCTAATGTCATCCTGCACCTGTTTTTTTCCCCCTCCACTCCATCTCTTTTTGACATTTTAGTTAGGTGAACCCCCATGCTATAATAGTCTTTTTTATGGATTCATTCAGTAATCATAATTTTAACCGGATTTGTAAACCATTCGAGCACAACTCCATCCTCATCCTAGATTTTGTGTTGCATATAGTTTTAGGGATAATGGCAGTATGGTGCATTATTGCACTTCCTTTGCCCTAACTGCACTCTTGTATAGGTACGGTGGGGCAATTAGACAAATTATTACAAAACATTAGGTTTAATTAGGCCTGCCCTAATTGTATGACATCAAAATCTCTTAAAGCTTGGAATCAGGAATTTTAAGCGTGTTTGTTAATTAATATGAATTTATAAATGTATGCATATACTTCGTGGGTTTATTCTAGAGATAATTCGCAAATTTAGTTTGCAAAGTACTTATTTTGTATGTCGTAGGCTACATATTTAGCATTGAATAAGTCTGTTAAATTTTATTCAGTTTATTTTTGGAAAAAAAAATTGTTTTGCTATTCTTATTGTGAATAAATATATTCGCAAACTTTCCATTCAAGTACAATTCCCAACCCTTCATCGTGAATTGTTTTCTTTGGTATTTTGTTGACAATAGTTTTCATCGTGTAGTTTCGTTTTGAAAATAATAGATGCAGTCTAGCAACTCTCTGCTTTTTGTAAAACAATGGCACGCACGTTAACGTCTGAGTGATTTGAGATTCGGTTTCTTTGCAAGTGGAGCATTTCAATGCTGTACTTTTTAAGTGTAACAGGGGAGCATTAACATTTTATTTGCTTTTGCTATTGATCTGCATCGGTTAAGGATAGAAAACACCTGGTGTCTTAATGTTATAATAGTGCCAACATATCCGTTCCTATTTTTCCATTTGAAGTCCAGAAAATCCCGTGTTGAGCATTTAAGGATATAAACGTGAACAACCTGAACACGCCATTTGTTTGCAACTCGGGACTTATAGTGTGCATCCTTTTATTTTAAATTTGCAGGAAGATCTTCGGAAACGCAAAGAGGAGGAGGAGAGGGTAGTACGCGAGCAAGAGTTTCTAAGAAATTCCTTGCGGGGATCGAAAAAATTGCAGGCATTGGAACAAAATCCACTAGCTCAGCCAGCCTCTGGATTCGTGAACACAGCTTTTGAACTCGATGACGGTGGCGATGGAAAAGACGAGCAGAAAAAAGTGCAGCAAAGCACTCCACTGAAAAGGACAGTAGGTTAGTTTTGAAATTGCACTATTGTTTCTTGCTTGGGATATAAAGGGGCACTCTCACGACAAAGTATTTGATCCGAAGTGGAACTCAACGCACCATACTGCCAATTACAATTGTTTTGGTGGAATATGCACGTGTCCTGAGACCCTTAATTTTTGGATTACAAATTTCATCAAGAGTGCAATTTTACTCAAAAATTAGTTTTCAAACATTTTAAGCCATTAGTTACTTGCTGTCATAGACGTATTTAGGGGGGCCCGGGCCCCCCTTGAGATCTAAAAATACATGATAATACTCCCCCGGGCCCCCTTCCATTGAGAAAAATTCTCTACTGCGGCCCCCTACCCCCTAAGGGCAGGTCTAAACGCACCTATGCTTGCTGTTCTAGAAAGTTTCTATGTACAGGTGTACTGACATAATAGTTTATTATTTTTTTACGCATTATCTAGGTTGGTGAGTCTGTGATATTCCAAAAGTGTCTAAGTTTTATTTTGGATTTTCATTAGATAATTATAGTTACTAAGAAAAGGCAAATAGTAGGGGCCTAATTGCTGCTGTACATCTGAGTTCAGGAATTAATTCGTACCAATTATGTCGTCTTAGTAAGTTTTGATGCCTGTAAAATAAAACAAACCTTCTACCAAATTGGCATTGGACTGAATTGACGATGCCTTGGCATGACGACGACAGTCATGCTTTTTTCTTCCTTTATTAGAAGCTATGAACCTTTATCAAGTGAAGTAAACTGTTTTGAATGACCTAAAAATGTTATCACAGAAGCTTTCAGAAAATTTACTACCTGGTAAATTTAGGTCTGGTTTGCAAGATAAAGTTGTTGGCAGGAAAAATTATAGAACTTTTTAAATGTTTTATTTATTTTTTTTTTATGGAATTGTTTGTCAAAAGCATTGAGTGGGCAGATTTTTTTGTGAAGTATTGGAGTTGCTTATGGTTTTTAAAACCATCTATATCACTCGACACTTGTGAAACATAAAATAAAATTGGTACACAGGACTATTCTCTGAAAAACTGATATGAATGCTATTATAGTCCAGAAAAACAATAGAAACCTTACGGAAACTTTTGATGTATCATTCTGATATTAAAAGGAACTTCTGAGCTAGTACCTCGGATTTATTGGCTAAAGGAAACACTCAAACTTGTCAAAATGCATAAGTGCAAGAAAATGGCAATGAAACAATTCAGTGAATAAATGTACAGGGTGTTTAATTCAAAACGCTCCACCACAAACGACTTCAGAACCGTTGTTGGCTCCCCAAACCTGTGCTGACACTGCTTTCCCCCTTTGGTTTACTGACACATAGTTAATTTCTGGAGCAGCTGCAATGGTTCCGAAATTGCTCAAGGTGGAGCCAGGAGCGTTTTCAATTAAACATCTTGTTTAGTTTCAAGATTCTATTACAAATAATTTGTTATTGTTTAAGGTTAATCATTTTTTTCTTATTTAATGACTTATTAGGTTCAGGAGAACTTATTGCAGCCTTGAAAGGTATTCAGAACCACCTTCGTACAAATGGCCACAACATTGACAACGAAGATTTGACAACTGTTGGAGCATTGTTACGGAATCCAGAGTTCCAGCACGCCCTTAAACTGCATAATAAAATACAAAGACTTTGGTGTTATCAAACACCTCCAACACCCCTCTGTGCTGACGCTCAAGAAATAACGCAAGAGGTGGCATATTTTTCTATTCTAAAATCTCATTTTGAAGAATTTGTTAAAGAATTGGTTCTCAAGCACACCTATGATTGATTTTAGGTGTTGAACTCCCTGCACGAGAGTACTCTTCCCGAAGCAGTCGAGTTGGTAGATCTACTCAATAAATACGAATTTGAAGGATTGGTTTATGCGCACGACAAAATTGCGGAGAGGGAGGTTGTTGCCGCCATGTCTCCCGACGAGGAGCTCTTGGACAGGGCATCGCAGTATACGGAGGACAGTGTGAAAATTGTCCGCATTGAAAAATCAAATGAACCATTGGTGAGCATTTCTCTGCAACTCATAACTTATTATTGAGTTTTGAAGTGGCGTTTGTACTTTTGTTATAAACAAAATATATTGAAAGAGTTGGGATGCGTCTTTGTCCGTGGAATTTCCATTTCTATTGCAAATACAATTTTATAAATGAAATGCATGCACCCAAACTATTTTCCATTTTCAGAGAATTGTCAATCAAACAGGGTTAGCGATGCAATTACACTAAGGGCGTGTTAAGTAGTGGAGCGCTCATGTGGAGCGAAACTTTTAAAATTGCATAAAGTAGTAGAGTGTATGGAGCATTCTGACAGAAGGCAGATAGCTACATGCATCGTGTTGCACAAAAAATAATGCTCTAAAAACCATCGAATGGAGAAAGTTGAAAATGTCAGCCTGCATTTACAGCAAAAGTAGAAAAGTAAATGGCAGACATTCTAATTTGGTGGTTTGTCGGCGCCATATAGTGTTTGCATTTGAAATAAAAAACATTGCTTCAATGGAAATTAGATATAATGTCATAGCATTCTACTGTAAGTTATGGATGGGATCTAATAACGGCCATTTTTCATGAATTATTTGACTGTGCCGGTGGTTTTACACCTGACAACCCACTTTCCACCATTTTTCATTTCACACATATGACACTGCATAGCAAACCGTTCAGAAGGTTATAGAGCGCAGTTTTTATCTTTTCTGGATCGATCCATATGACTGCTCCACCACTTAAGGCATCCTAATAATATGTTCCGATATGGGAATAATGGGATGTACACTCGTACGTGCAGTTGACTGAGATGTAATTACAATTTGTTCTCCCTGAAATAGAAATCAAAAATTATTTTTTTGAGAAACACTAAGTAGGCTACTTTCACAAATAACTGGTAAATTGAGTAATAAACTCGTTTAATTACTGATCTTAGGGTTGCGTCCAATTTTATGGTTGGCAAGCCTTACGGGGGGAGAAGTTAGAGGAAATTTATAGCAGAAGTAATTATATAATTAAATTTAAATCATTTTAGGGAGCAACTGTAAGAAATGAAGGGGAAGCTGTTGTGATCGGACGCATTGTTAAGGGTGGTGCTGCCGAGAAAAGTGGTCTTCTGCATGAAGGGGATGAAGTATTAGAAGTAAACGGTATCGAAATGAGAGGAAAGTCCGTCAACGAAGTGTGTGACACCCTTGTAAGTGCCTAAAGAGTACTAGCAGGCTAGTCCTTCATAGGAGTGCCTATTAATCAATATTAATTGTTTCATTAAGGCCGACATGACAGGCACCTTGACATTCTTGATTGTTCCTAGTCAGTATGAACAGGGTAAATCACCAGCTCATGAAACTGTGGTCAGTTGTTTTTCCTTTATCATTTTCTTCTACAAGAGCCTTGCGGCTATATTACTAAATAAAATGCTAAATGTTGTGTAAATTGTTTACAGATGCACGTGAAAGCTCATTTTGACTACAACCCAGAGGATGATGAATACATTCCCTGCCGAGAGTTGGGTATTTCATTTACAAAAGGCAGCATTTTGCACGTTATTAATCAGGAAGATCCGAATTGGTGGCAGGCTTATAGGGAAGGAGAGGAGGATCAGACCTTGGCTGGTCTCATCCCATCGAAAAGCTTCCAACAGCAGTCAGTATTCCAGGCATATAACTAGAATTTCTTCTCTGTGTTCTATAATGATACTAAATTTTTTGTGATTTAGGCGTGAAGCCATGAAACAAACCATTGTGGGGGATAAGAATAATCAAGAAAAATCCAAGAAGGGAACGCTTTTATGTGCCAAAAAGAATGCCAAGAAGAAGAAGAAGAAAGTATTATATAATGCTAATTACAACGATGGTAATTTTTATAGACAGTAATTTAAAAAACTGTAAATGCCACTTTGTAATTTATTGATAAATGTATCCATTATTTTTCTCTTCTTAGATTTCGATGCTGAAGAAATATTAACATATGAGGAAGTCACGTTATATTATCCCAGGGCTAACCGAAAGAGGCCCATTGTCCTCATTGGACCTCCAAATATCGGTCGACATGAACTTCGGCAGAACTTGATGGAAGATATGGAAAGGTTTGCTGCAGCCGTACCACGTAAGCGTTTAAAATTGTTTATGAAAGCAATGGCTAACTATCAATATGTTTAGTTTGTTTTTTATTTTATTTATTTATTTTTGCATAATGTTTATATAGATACCAGCCGAATTAAAAAGGACGAAGAGCTAGATGGACAAGACTATTGTTTCATTTCTAGGCAGCAGTTTGAAGCAGATATTGCAAGTCGCAAATTTGTGGAGCATGGAGAATACGAAAAGAATTATTATGGGACGAGCTTAGATGCAATTCGCACTGTAGTAAATTCAGGAAAAATCTGCGTGCTCAACTTACATCCCCAGGTCTGCTCTTCTTTAAAGTCTTATCCCTATTTAGTATGCTTCGTAGACATGAATTAATTTTTCTTATTGATTCTAATAGTCACTTAAGATTCTAAAAGCATCCGACTTGAAGCCATTTGTCGTTTTTGTTAAACCACCATCATTAGAGAAATTACGACAAAGTAAATCCAAATTGGGTACAAACGTAAAGGTATGTATTGTATTCATTACCAGTTCAGTAACCTGACATAGGGGACAAAATTTTCAATCGTAAATTTATGACATGGGAAAGCGATTACTGTAATTTTGATAATTAGCAAGGTGATCAGGGTAATTAAAGCTATTTTAAAATATAGCTGACATTTATTGCAAATCAAGAAAAAATTGTAAATTAAAAATTTCAGTGAAATATTTGAAATTCTCACATGAAATCAATTTAAAAAATTAAATATTAATTTGTGCATACTGACTTATAATGAGAAATAAATGAAAAAATAGTATTTAAGAGAATTTTAAAAGAGTTTTGAAATAAGGTTAAAGGAATAGTTAAATCTAGGCCTAATTGATGTAATTGAAATGCTGTTAGTTTTCTTGTTTTCAAATTGCATTTCTCTTTTCCTTTTTGTTAAGGATGATGAATTAAAAGATATCATAGAGAAGACGAGAGAGATGGAAGAGAATTACGGTCATTATTTCGACTTGGTCATCGTCAACTCTGACTTGGATCGAGCATACAATCAATTGCTACACGAAATCAATATCCTGGAAAGAGAACCACAGTGGGTTCCAGCAGCATGGCTGCAAAATGAAATTAACTAAAACCATGTAGGTAAAATTCATCCTGTGCATCACCCATTGTTAACATTTCGCCATTAGCATTTTCATTCTTTTCATTTTTACAAATATTGACTAGTATTCAAAAGTTCGTCTTCCACCTGCCAGTAGTAGAGGGGGTGAATGTTTGTAGCCGCCTTTTTAAAACTTCGTGTAATTTCAAGAAACAATTATTGAACATTCCAGTTGATTTTTAGAATGAATTAACCGATGAATGTCAAGGGTTTTGTTGAAAAGCGAGTACCGAGTTGGATTTTTCACAAGATTTTTCATGGCTCGTTAAATGATTTAGCTACATAAGAAATGCTAGCTAATACGCAGTATGCCTATTTAACAATTGTAGCCAGGCATATATTACTTATTGTAAATAGTATACAATATGAGTCTGGCTATTTATGCCACTTTTTATGAAGAAATATAAATATATATAATTATATAAATCTAACACAGTGTTGCCAAGTATCTCAATTCTTCCAGACATTAATCTCATCCTAGAGGTGTATCGGGTATGTGCATAGTTGACACTTGTTGAAATGCCTGATCGAGAGCTAGGGCTAGATTCTTGGGGGAAACGTTAGTCTCGTATTCAGGGGATCCAGTTGTTAAGTCTATGGGTCGGTTGCTTTGACAGTGGTCCCGTCAGACAAATGCAGAGGCACTACCTCCATGAGGAGGCCATGACTGCGCTCCTTTACTTTCATCTACAAAAGCCCTGCAGACTTTGCATTGTGTCATCTGCAGCTGTCGCCTTAACTGCATTTCATAAAAAATAGATCAAAAAAGTGAAGAAATGCCTTGAATCGAATTAAGCTCACCTCTGTTTGAGTCATATGCAGTTTATAGGGAGGTAATAAAGGGGTCGTCCTAATCCCATTCATGAAAGATGAACAACATATCAATATTTTCACTTCAAAGGTTAAATACTTTAACTTTCATAATACCAATAGACATGAAAACCATATTTACTCGTTTCAATTTAATCTCATCTCGACTCTTGTTGGATTTTGAAAGTTTCCTTCTGAAATACTTAAATTAAAGCTTAAGAGAATAAATAGACCTTGAAACTAAATAGGTTGTGAAAAAATACCATTTCAGAAGTAAAAATTAATGATTAAGTTTTAATATCAAGTTGTTTCAATACAGTCTCTAAATTGGACATTAACTCATCTTTGCTAAGAGAGAAATTGCTCTCTGCCCATTGATCTTTTAAAGTCTTTAAAAGTAAGCTATATTGTTTCCCCGATTTGACGCCTGCATCTTTGAGCATGTTGCCATTCACTGGAAACTTTGGTAATTGGGTGTTCTGAAATTCTTCAAGCAGGTCGATATCGCCTCGATATTTAAGCACTTCACAAATCCATTCGTGAACGTGTTTGAAGGTAGCTTTACTGTGAATTTGAATGAGTTGATAAGGCCGCAGGGGTATTTTATGGGGCTTGTCATCTCGGTGAACTACTAAAAACAGCCCTAAATCACGCTCATATGCTGAGAATTTTAGCCTGTTGTGGAGGTGCATCATCTATAATGAAAGTTGTGTCACTTTATTGACTGTATTATAAGGGAACGTGCATAAATCATGTGATCAAGACAATTGATTTTGTAAACACCCCCTCCCCAACTATTGTCATTCAGTATATTTTGGATCATACAAATATGGAGCAAAGAGGGGATGTAAGCAAACATTTTTAGAGCCACTTTTCATGATCAACAAATGTTAGTTTGCAGCATTTCGCTTTAACCAGTGACGAATATGACCTGGCCAGTGGTTGAGTGATAACATTCCCACCTCGTTGGGCCAGGAGTTAAAACTAGACTCACATTTTAGTCTGAGTCATGTACGCCAGGCTGAATTTTGCTTTTAAAGCAGGCTCCTACACCGATCATCATTTCAAACACCCCCTCTCCCCTCAAATGGTTTACATGATTTATGAACGCTCCCGTACCAATACCTAAGTAAGTGTTATGTTGTCCAAATAGAACTACAGAACTACCTGTTCCTCATCTTTTAGTAGTGCAGCCAGAAGTGTTATGGCATTTGGAGATAAATTGGTCGATTTATCACATACTGAAACAAATTTGTCCACATTGACAATATCTGGAAGCCCTATTAAAATAATAGAAAAACATTTTGATGTAGTCCACTATCATGGCTGGAATAAAGACTCCAACACTGTGGACTCCAATCATAAAATCATTGCTTTTCTACTTACCAATGTGTGATGCAATTTCGGCTTCTAACATTCTGGGTATCAAATATTTAGCAAAGTTGCCATTTAATATCTTCTTCAATTCCATCCAGATTCGCTCACCCGAAATTCCTATAAAAATAACAAATCTTTAAGCATGGTTTTCATAGATCCAAATTGAGCAATAATATATTAGCTAAGCTTCAACTGGCCTTTCAAGCCAGCAATATTCTCTTTTATTGCTAAGAGCGTTGTTAGTTCGTGTTTATCAGGTTCAGTCGAAATTCTGCCATAAAACCTATAAACAATAGTTCATTATCATAAATTATTAGTTTAATAATACCTTATGCCGAACAAGTAAACCAATCAAGGTTTGATCCCCAAACTATGATGGCTATGAAAGCCCACTTGTGTAAACTTCATACATGTGTAGACTCGCCACATTACCCTCGGTTAGTTTTACCTCGTTTAATTTTGGTCGAAACACACTGGAAAATGACTGTGCAGAGCTTGATGAAAACTGAAACCTAGATTTGCATTTTTGAAGTGCAGGGTTTTCCTACTTCTTCGGGTCCAAAAGGTTCACTAGGGGTGTTGTGCTCAACAACTAAACAATTCAACTTATGATGCCATCATCATGTACCTGAAGTATCGGAGAATTCTCAAATAGTCCTCCCGAATCCTAGTAACGGGGTCACCAACGAAGGCTACTCTTCTCATCTTTAAATCTTCAATTCCATTAAAGTAATCGTAAACTGTTCCATCAAGTCCTATTAACAACAAACTTAGCTGATGCGACAGACATGGTCGAGTTAATAAAATATTACAAAGCTTTTCATACCGAGAAACAAGGAATTTATTGTCAGATCTCTTCGGTTTGCGTCCAACTCCCAATCTTTCGTAAACTGAACTTCAGCATGTCTACCATCAGTAATAACGTCAATTCTTAAAGTTGTAACCTACATTTGGAAAATCAAAAGTGCTTTAGAAGTGGTGCACCATTAGTGGCTGCTAAAAGAATATGCATGTACATGTATATGATACCAGAAGCTTGAAAAGCGATTTTAGTACCTCAAAATTCTCTTTATCATTTAATCGCGCTGTTATTGTGCCATGACTTTCGCCTCTCGTATTTATCATTCTAATCCCTTCCTTATTAAATATATCCTTCATTTCCTCTGGCGTAGCTGTGGATGCAAAATCAATGTCCTTTGGTTGCTGATTCATCAGAAGGTCTCTGACAGCACCACCAGCTATACGTAACTCATGCTTATACTTTTCGAATATTTGGGCCAATTGTTGCAATTCTGGTGTAAATAAAGCCTTGAATTCGGGCGTATCTAACTTCATGGTTTTTAATAGGAATTTCCCTTTAAAATGATAATGAAGGTGTACTTGTAACGACCTGTTCACGTGATTACAAGTACAGTCCAGTAGGCCTACTTTCTCGGATATTAGATGTAGTTTCCTTAGCTGGTTTTCGACGAAGATTAAATGTCTGTCAGGTCGATATAATAATACTGTTTTTATCAGACTCAGGGAGGCACGGTAATGCTTTGCCATAAATCATCTAATGGCAGTCTTCTTTTAGTTTTTAAGGTACAGGTGCCGGTACATGTGTTTCCTACTGTGCGCTGCCATTTTGAAATTAGTGGCGTGTGAGCAAAAGTCAAGCCATGCGAAATTTAACACGCATACATGTACATGTATTGCGTTTATTAAGTATAATTTTTTAATTTTAACAATAGTACGTTTACTACATATTGTTTAAAAATAATAGGTTGGAATAGTTTTTTTTCAAAAATAATAGTAATTTTATAAATCATAAATCCAAGCGGGAAATTAGCTTGGAAATTTTTTTATGTTTGGCATCACTGTCCTTGTAATAAAAATATTACATGATTGTGGCGCAATATCGTTAGCGCCCATTTAAACTTTTATTATTTGTTAGATACGATTAATGACTATGAAATTATATTAGAAATACGTTTCATACTGAAATTGCCATAGTATTTTTGTACGAAGGGATGAAATCATGCTCGGTTGCTATGTTTACAAACAACGTCAGCCGTATAATAGCGCCCCCTATCCCCGGTAATGATTTGGTGTTTGCATGGCTGCCAAACGTTTGTGATTATGGCGTTGTTTCGTGACAGAGATAAGAAGATTTTTCCTCTACAAAACATTCCGTCTGTTTTACAGTTGTTTAAATCGCAATTAGAGAAGAACAATGAGCCTAATCTTTCGCTTTTATCCATTGTCATCGGAGCCATAGAAAATTCTTTAACATGCAATGTGCGTTCTATAAATTCGGCGCAACAATCAAACGATGCTGAATCGTCATTTCCAACACTTCAACTGCACACGGTCGAAGCTCTATATCAAAAATTTCAAGCCCAAATCAAGGGTTCTGTTGATTTAAGTCAGTTTAAAACAGCGGGCTATGCCACTAGGGAGCTAGTTAAAAAAGTGTCAGATGCGGTTTGGAGTTCATTATCACGCAGTAGTTACAAAGACAGAGCCCATCTACAAAGCTTGTACAGCTATTTGACAGGTAAGTTGCTTTAACCCTTTTTATTAAGCCTAATGGCATGGCAACCTAATCCTTCAAGTTTTTGCGATGTCATTTTATCGTATTGTTTGGCTGACACTGATTTCATTTACGTTTGTATATATGGTGAATCTTTCTAATCATTTGACATTTTTATGTGAATATAACATTGTGAATGTTTGATATCCCGGTACCAATGTCGCGAAAATTTTGGTATTGGTACGAGAGGGGTGCCACGGCAAATACGAGAGGGTCGTCCAAAAAAACCTATCATCACCTAACCGCCCCCCTGGAACCCCCAAAACCTATCCAGGGTGCTGTGCTCCTTGGGACCTCTGAGGGGCTCTGCCCCACAGAA
>JAQIXP010000465.1:0-25712 GCA_034700285.1 Proteroiulus fuscus
GAAAACTAATCTGAAATCGGCTGGGCTAAAAAATTCCATTCATCATCGAAGTTGTAAATGTGTGCAACAGAGGGCGAAAGTATATGGCGCCATCTATGACTTTTCGGAGGCCTATAGAGATCAGTGATCTTTTCTTCGTCCATTACAAACTGTATTATAAGCCAGGTTTACATTATGGACATTAAAAAACCTAACTATAAGGTTAGGTTCGAGTCCTCCGTTAACGTGTCTAAAGTATCTTAAGTTAGTTGTTGGTTTTGTCAGAGATATTTTGCTTTGTAATTATTTAAAAGTTTAAAGATATTTTGTATGATAATTTTGATGATTTTGTAACTGCATGTAAGCCCCCAATATCGAATTTTTTTTTCCTCGAGCCAAATCAAATGGTATATTTATTAATTTCTTTGTCGCTGTCGAGTGCTAATGTTGCGTGATGGGAGGATTGTTTGGAAAATGATGACCAGTGCAACGACTTTGATAAAGACTTGCATGTAAACCACATTTACTGCAATTGCAATACCGTACACTAATAACTACAGTGTAATAATTACTACGGGTATGTTGAGAATTTCAAATAATGGCGGGAAATTCAAGTATCATTGCATAGTTAGGATTGTGCCATGCATCTGCTACTCATCTTCTAAGGGGGCACACCTGCTCGATGACTTTTTGGTTAGGATGCCTAGTCGTTTGCAGATGCAGAAGTGTGAAGGTTGGCTTTGTCAAAGCCACTGAAGTATTTGGTAAGTTAATTTCTATTTAATTAAAATTATAATTAAATATCGTGTTCAAGGTATTTAACGCAAGAAATTACAATTATTTCTAGCTTGGTGGCTTTACGTTTTTGGCCAGGTTGCGTTGCGCAAGTCTACTTCTGCAATGGGAGATTGTCTACCAGAACCAGCATTTCTAGGTTTTGAATCTTGGACTTATCGAAGAAATTGAAACCCTTAAAATACAATAATAGTATTATCTACTGTAAGTTAAACGCTTTTATTTATTGTATAATGTTTTGTAATATGTGAACATAAAACTACGAGTGCCTTAATTACGTACCTACCGCGTTACCCAAAAACAAAGGCATTTTGGTCAAGAAGAGCTCGACACGCACGTTTGCATAATTTATTAATTTTATGTAGCCTTGGCTTGATGTGTCGTATACTGCACTGTTTTAGCTCTTTATTATCATTATTTAATGAGTCTGGACAAAATTTGGAAGTGAAATTTCAATGGTTTTTCTCTACAGAGCTGTACTATTCCTGATCTTTGCTTGGTATTTTCATACCTAATCGCAATCAAAAAACTGACCCTTAAATAGTGAAGTATCTTTTTTTTTCTTGACAAAGAGGAATTTTTGAGAGGTCCTGGAGTAAACACATAGCCTATTTGCTGATCACCAATCAAACAGTCAATAGTTGATTTTGTTCCAATTTTTTTATAATGACCACGAGGTGCAAAGATGCTTTAAAAGCATAGCCTTACAGGTATTGTTGAATATCTTGCGGTATTTTGGTAGGCCTACAGATGATGTATGCAAGACAGTAGCGTAGCTGGGGGAGGGGGAAGGTGCAGGGGGAGCGAGTGCTCCCCTTTTACTCAATTTTTTAGAAGTGGTGCCTATACCAGGGGCAGATACAGCTTGCTAAAGGGGTGCCTTTTTGCATGCTCGCTCCCCCTAACTATAGAAGCTGGCTACGCCACACTGATGCGAGAGGACACTGAAAGAATGCTTATTCATGGTTGTATTATGGATTACTTGATTATTTATTTTTTTGCATCAAGCATTTTTTCAAAAGTCTAGGAGGGGCACATTCGTGAAACTCCGTAGTATCCGTTGAACATTTTTCTATAAGAAAATGATTAATTAATCCCATTTTATTAGAAACTAAAACTGAAACAAAATTCAATTTCCAGTTGTTTTACATTGATTTTCTGTTGGTCATGCTTTACAAAAAATGGAAACTGAAATTAGCTCTGTACACTTGAAACAAAATCGTTTGAAGGGGAAGTCTCACTTTAGGCAACGTTATTTTAAAAAGGAAGGGGATATGGAAAACGAAATGCTAATGTAAAAAATACTTACTAATAATGAATATTAAAATGTGTGGGATTGTCCATGTTATTGACTGATTGTGTCAGCCATCTTAGGAGTCTAATAGCTAACTCGTTGAAATTAGTTGAATCTAAGAAGTCAAGTACTATGTCAATGACAAATATGCTCCGCATGTATTGCATCAGTCTGATTGCATAGATCAGACTACTCATCAAGATGGTGTTATACTGAAACCAAGCAAAAGAACGGCATAAATATCCCTCTATTAGTGATTACCAGTCGAGGATATTTACGCCGTTCTTTTGCTAGGTTTCAGTATAGTAACAGCCATTTGTGAATGTTTCGCTAAGCAAATCATAGCATCACACTTTTCACACTCATTATTGCAGACAACTTTCTTTACAACACCAATTCTACATATGAGCCACAATTTTCTCATACAAAGCAAGCCGATATTTGCCAACTTAGTTGATGATTTGATCAGCAGATAGCATCAATATGCCTTTGCAGCTATCTTGTGCAATCTAAAGCTTGATTCGCTATAATTAGTTTAAAGATCAAATGTTATCATTTTTACTTAAATTAAACATCTCACTTTTATAACTTACACAAAAGTAAACTATAATGTATTCCATGTGCTGCTCTTATCGATCCTATGTAAATAGTTTCAAGGAAAAAATGGAAAAAAATACAAGTCAAATCTTGCTAGAACAAACTCCACAGGAAGCGCCAAAAATCACAAAAATTAAATTTTGTTATACTAAATACCCAGTAGGCCTATATGGAGAATACTAATATAGGGACTTGACCAGTAGTGTCTTTGGAATATTTTTGTTATACTGATAAATTCATTATAATAGTATTATTCAATAGCAGAATATATAGTATGCCGGCTACCAAGTGTGTATCAGTAAATAAGAAAATGTGTGAGCTTTTAATTTAATATGCTAAATTTGAAATATTCCTTACTCAGTATAGTGGTAGTTAAGGCTAAATCTGCAGTGCACTGAAGCCAAAATTGGTGTCTAGATTTGGCACAAGATGCTTTTGTATTCTATTTATAAAGGTGGACCGCAGACCTTTTTAACTCATTGTGGAAATGAACATTCTTTATGATCCCAGTATTCCTCACATTGTCAGCGCAAAGTCCTTTAATTAAGCATGGCATATGGTTAATTTTCTGTGGTGGATGTCATTCATATCCAACTTTCTTCTTAACACTTTATACAGGTGCTTATTGGATTTTTAAAATTAGCATTGGACAAAAACAAAACTCTTGTGACATTTGATTTAGTATTAGTTATAGGACGTTATCTTGACTAAGATCAGACTAGTTTTACTAAATGCTTCTTGCCAATATTTCAATAGTATTAAAATATTTTTTTATATTTCAGAAACTATGTATATGCCTACCAAAAACAAATTTATGATAACGCTAAAACCCTTCATGACCAGGAAAAAGATACTCGGGATTGCGGTTGTGAGCACCATTGTCGCCTTCATTGTACTTTCTAGTCTAAACTGTCAGGTTCCGGAAGATGCTTCCGTTTTTTCAACCACTATTGCCGATGTTCAATTATTACAATATAGTATTTCAACCGACGCTTGCACCAATGATACTTACATGCTCGTACTCTGTGGTTCAAACCCAGAGCATGGGGAAGTGCGAGACGTTATACGACAAACATGGGGCAATCCAAAAATTCCAAACTTTCCATTTAGATTGATATTTCTTTTTGGACAGGTAATTGCATTTAATTCTTTATCTTGGTCTTAATTTCTTTTAATTTATGGATTGAATGAAAAATAGCTCAATTTTCTTTCTTTTAGCCCGTTAGTCCGGTTGTTCAGCAGAACTTGGAGGAAGAAAGTGCGAAATATGGAGATATTTTACAAGGCGATTTTATTGATTCTTATCATAATATTACTCCCAGAGATCTGATGGGACTAAAATGGGCCTGGGAAAATTGTAGACAAGCGCATTTTATCTGCAGAGCCGACGATGATATTGCAATGGACGTTTACTACCTGATCGACGTTTTAGAAGACAGGTTCACGAAGACGAAAGACTTTGTCGCTTGCTTTTACATAACTCGGAATGCGACGGTGGAGAGGTCGGGCCGTTACGGTTTGACTGTCGAAGAATATCCGGACAAAATATACCCCGATTTTTGTCATGGATGGATGTACATGCTAACCCCGAGTATGGCCAACAAATTAGTGCAAATGTCTTATAAAATAGATCTTTTTTGGATTAATGATGTGTATATAACTGGGACACTCGTAAAAGCCTTACAGATGGAAGTTAAAGATTTATACATGAATTATACTCTAGATTATGCTGTGAGCTTAAAATTGCTTCGGGATTACAGCACGTTACCCTATAAAGTATTACCCACCAAAGCTAAGTCATCAGTTACTCTCGAATTACAAAATCTCTATAAGAAAAGTGCCTTGAAAATGGGTTTGCCAAGGCATAAATTTCCTATTGCCATTTAATTTGATACCTGTATTCTACCTGTACATTTTTGCCTTAATAATTCTCTAATTTTTAAGATCTTCAGGCTATTTTTTAGCTCATTGTAAGATATAATTTTCAAAGTGATAGATTGTATTAGTATTGACAAAACTGTTCCGTGCTGCTACCTACTTAAAAGGGGAATCGTTGTTTTAAAAAAATAGAGGAAAATATAATTACTTGATATTATATTTATTATGACATATAGATCTACTTTCTAAGGATTTAATTTGATGAATTATGTTGTAAATTTCTTTTCAAAATGCCAGAGATAATCTTTAAAGCTGCACTGTCCTGAAGAAATGTTCATTCCAAAATGGGGCTCAGTGCACGTGCACATTCCAGCAAAACAAATGTAATTGGCACGTGCTTTGAGTGCCATTTTGGAACGAAAACTTTTTCAGGACAGTGCAGCTTTAAACAAAAATATTATATTAAATAAAAATTTTGAAAAAAACATGAAAATTTTAAACAACTGGACTAAATTATTAGTAGTCTTGTTGCAGTGATAGTCCAGGATTAATAGTTAATTAAGGGTTTCAATGTTTGCTTGTATTTCATGATGACTGTCGTAAGGCAAAAATGTTGAAAATTGTTTGAAACTGAGAATAAATGCTTCTTGGACACCCTGTAAATTGAATTTACCGTGACGACTGTTTTTGAATGACCCTTTCGGCACAAACATGGCGCCACGTTATGTACGGTCGGAAACATAGAAATAATTTTTCATTTATTTTCAAATTTTTCAAAAGTTTAACACAAGAAATTTTTCATTTCTACCATGCCTTCATATGAATTATCCGTGATACTTCGCAGTTTACCTTCGGTAAATGCTTTTATGTTATTAATTGGGAATTAACGTAGTAAATACCGTAAGCACACTCGGTACACTTGAGAGGTTACCATGTGATTGTTTGTGAGATCTTCATGAACTCTTGAAGATTCCTCGCTTTTAGGAATTTGTAGATGAAGTCATTGTAAATTGCGTGCTATTAATCCCATCATAAATTGCAAGTTTCAAGCTATATATTAAAGAACAGTTTTATTTTATTTATAGACAGAATTGAAGGCTGCTTTGAAGCGAATAGCAGGGTCTATTCTAACTCAAGGAGGATTGCTTCATAAGATAGAGAATTTAGGAACGAGGCAGTTACCGACTAAAATGAAGAAACACAATGTTCGTTATAAAAATGGCAGGTGAGATTCAAATTAGCAGTTTATTGATTGGAATCGAATATGTTAAACTTATTTCGATTGCATTAACTGTGTTTTTTTTTTGTTTTTTTTTGCTTTCAGTTATTTTCTTCTTTACTTCGATTCACGGCCGGATCTAATTGCGAACTTAACTGAAGAGTATGGTCGCGATATTGACATCTTGCGACCAACTTTTCTCAAGCTTGGTCCACCTTTAAAGCCAGTATCCTGCACAATCGAGGAGGATTTCTTACCGCCTGCATATCGACCAGATGTGAAAAAGCTAATGGAAGAGGGCCGCAAAAAGGAACCTAAACGCTTCAAAATCAATGTGGATTTTTATCCGTTTTGAGTTTTGACAAAACCTGAGGTTCGTAAAAACATTCAGTAATTCTCCTAGTTTGTTCTAGTTTTCATACTTGTAACAGGATTTAGCTTTTGTATATATAAATCTGCAATACTTTTGCTCACAAATTCTACAATTATTTTTACAAGTTTTGAGGTTGGCAAATGTCATAGGTTTTTTCAGGCTATAACAGTTAAGTATTGTTCAACTTTAGTTAGGGCAATAAGCTTTCACATTGGTAAGGGCAATTTTATGCATTTTCCATTGGATGGGTGCTTATGACATTTTGCAGGCAACATTGAATGTCTATCTGCAAATGGCATAGTGAAGCTCCTGCCAGTCTTGTGGAGTGGAAAGGTTGAAGAAATCCAATATGTAAATTGTCGTGATCATTAATGGTTATTACAATGTATGATTGATGCCACAAGTTTACACAAGCGGCAACTAGTGGTCTTAGATTGCCAAGGGAGACTACAATGTATTTTCTTTCTTAAGAGAATTTTTAGCTTAAATTTTTAACAATCCTCTAATGGAAATACGTACTAGGACGGCTGCTTATTATTGGTCTTTTTTCTTACGTTCTATAAGGTAATGAAATAATCTCTCTAAAGATAGCCCAAAATTGTTACGAATTCAATTTAACAATGATGTTTTAAGTCACTACCGACTTGGTAGTCTCCTCCTGATAGTGAGAACAAATGGCAACGTGATATGCTGAGCGTAGGGTGCTGAGTTGAATTGAATTGAACTTTGTTATTCTTTAAGTCCACATGTTGTCTTAAGTCACATGGCACCATATAGCAACGATCCAAATGACAACGCATGAATTTCGAATGAATTAGGAATTCAGTTGACTTCCCAGAGGACTGTGGAATAGATTGTACCACTTATACAATTTTCTGCCACCAGTCTGCTTTTCATCAGACATATTAGAATGCAAATGGATAGTGTAAACCAGGCTACTATGACTGTGGTCTTTGTTTACATATTAGTCCAGTTAAGCAGGAGATCCAAGGTAGTGCTCCTAAAAGTCAGCAACAACCACATTGCTACTAGGTATTTATGAGACTTGCCAGGCTTTGCACTAGGTTATTTGCAGTTGGAAGGTTAAAGTTGCTTTAATTGCATTGTCTATAAAATTCAGTTTGATGTAGGCCTACGTTATTTTTACCACGGTTTGCAAACAGATACATTCCCTTGGTAAAATTTTTGTTTTAAAATAGAACTCGATCAATGCAAGTGTCTGTTACCTTGGTTTGCTGGAATAAGCATGAGCATTGAGCTCTTATTTTGAAAAAAAAATTTATCAAGAAAATTCACCATTAAGATCATGCAAATTTCCAATTTATCATAATAGGCTATTCTAAAATGGCTAATACAGAGCACAATTCAGTTGTTTGACTTTCTGAATGACATGGGAAGTGTATCTCCTTCCTTGCTGACTGTACATAGCATCATACTACTGAGTAACCTTAATTGGATATGATATATGTTTAAAACTACTTTCAAGATAGACACAATCGGCTTAAACACAATACTTACAGATTCTTTCAATAATTACCCATTCGTGGTACGAACATAACTTATTGATGCCTTTGAATAATAATATATTTAAAAGAAATCAAAAGTAGTAGATGCACTTTATCAGTATTAAACTGAGAAAAAGACCCAATTTTTTTATTTATTTAATTAAATACAATTGTATACATTTGTACGACACAATGGTGTAAGATCTTCCAAAGATTTAGTTTTAAATTACTGCATAGCCTGAAATGAGAAGATACATATTTTGCTGGAAGATAAGAGGGTTGTATAAATTCCTCCTTTTTAACATTATTAATGCTCTAAAATGCTGAATGAAATGGTTACAGTTGAGGTTAGGTAGTTCTATGAATGATTCAGTTAGCTTAAATTGTTCTTCATTTAGTTAATAGGCCTACAAATTGTTGTAAGAGTAATAATCAAGCCAGTTGGTCCGCTTATATATAAAGGTTGTGGAATGCAGGAGGCAGTGCATATAGATTCATACAAAAAATCTCTTGGAATTGTTCATTTAAAATTAACTTTCCTAAACTTTTCTCAATAATTAATTAACAAAAAATAAGCAGATTTTGTTTTGCAAATATTTTGTAGTTTTCTCTGTGACGAAACTTTTACAGTTGTACACGTTTACATGTGTCTCGTATTACCCATGTTAAGTCCACTTTGATTTGCTCCCTTGTTGCTACCGTATTGGAGGCTGACCACATTGGCACCAGCCTTCAGTTGCTCATCGGTAAAGTTTCGCACATTTTTGTCCGATTCTTTTGGTCCAATGGCTTTCTTGCCAAAGTTTGCAGCCTAAAAAGATTGTCTATTTTAGCAGAAATTATGCATTCCTGTTCACAATACTTGTGAAACCAAACTAGTTCATACCTTCCTTCCTAGGGACTGCAAACAAATGACAACAGAGTGTAAGTTCTGCTTTTCCCAAAGATCTACCGTTTGAAAAGTTTCCTCTGTTGGCACTCCAAGTGCTTTTGCAGCTAGTAAAAAGGCATTGATGTTTTCCATGCACTTAAAAGCCATTGTACTTGTTTGGATTTTCTTCACACTTCCCGGTTTCAGCTCATTGGCCAACCTAAGAAACAGTTGAGACATTTGCTTTTTATTAAATAGGCTTGATTTTGTGGTAGCTTTGTGCAAAACCTCTGTGTCAACACACCTGCATAATAGGGAACCATCTTTCAAAAGTTCGTGTAAATTATCCTGATTCCCTGCTGTGTCAATATTTTCTCCAGTCACTGCTTTGATCCATTTTAAAACTTCTGTAGCAGCTTCTTCGCTGTACTTGCTGTTCATCTGCAAGATAAATAGCAACGCCATAAATTGGGATGTAACAGATTGAAATATGGCATGTGACAAATTTGAATATTCATAAAAACATTGTGAAAAAACAGGCAGGCTGTGAGAAAAATGTAAAATTTTTAAATTGTCTAAAACAAAGGAATGGCAACAAAATATACAGAGATACAAAATAAAGATACCTGTATCCCGATCGATACCTTTGTCTGCAGAAAGCATAAAATCTGCTTAACATTTCTGTAGAAAAATGCTTTGCTTTGCTTTTGCAGGAATTGAATAAAGCTTAGTTTTCTGTAGAACATTAGGCTAACTGGGTAATTACATTTTTTGTGCCGAAGTCCATCACCTAGTCTTATGCATTAGTGATGCTAACATTATACGTGTATAATATTTAAGACAGTAACCTGATGAGTCATAAATCGGAGAGAAAAATGCTTAAAAAATTTAACTTGAAAAAGTGAAAAATCTGCTGAAAGTGGTTGGGATGTAGAAAATGTGAAAAAATAATGCAGTTGTGATGTAAAGCATGCAAAAAAGCTGGTGCCCCACATAACATCCCTGATATTTATAAAACAGCACGTATAAATAATTGTCAAGTCGAGATGTAGTGCAACAAAAAAAAACTTGACTTAAGTTTTGTGACTACAAATTATTAATTTATAAACTAGCAAATATTATGCAATTGCAGATTCTGATTCATGGTTGCACTGCAAATATTCTTAATTTTAGAGAAAGCCTGCCCTACATAGACCTACATGTAGAAAATGGTTTTGATGTAATGAATATTTTATAAGACAACTTGATGCTTAAATTTTTTCTTTGTTTCAGCTGAAGTTTTACTTAAAATTTAGCATAATAGTCTTAATTGGGCTGTCCAGTAATTAATGCATTTCACTCCAATAACTCTTAAATTGGATTGTTTCACTATAAAGAATACTCTTGATTGGAAAATCGGACATTAATGATTTTATTTTGAACATTGGGCAGACATTTTAACCTATATTTGTCATGAGGGTTTTGTTCCAAATTACGGTGTTTGGTGTAGCAATAAATAGAATTACAAGGAATTAAAGGCTATTTATTTTAATAGATAAGTTATCAAATCAAGATTAGTAATATACACTCGTATACATTACATTTAATGCACTTCGATAGTGATCAATGTAAAAATGGCCTATCTATCAAAATGACATGTTCTTTCACATTAAGCCTAAAAATATTTTTTGGCTCAAGTAAGCCGACAGACCAAAAAAAAATATGTTTTGTTCTTTCACTTTATTATTAACCACTACACTTCTATATTAAAGTAAGATAGTTTTACTTCAGTAGGCTTTGCGAAATACTGTTTATAAAACTCAATGTAAAATGATATTCAGTATTGAAGTCTAAGATAGCTAGAGAAAAATTCCGACCAACTGACTCACTGATAGTTTGGTTTTGTTACGGGAACCAAACAATTCTTTTTAGGCTTTAGATACTGTTATGCATCATGTACTTTCTGGTCTAGGCAAGAGTTTTGAACTTCCTACATTAAAATATTACAGGTATGCTTGTAATGAATGGGCGCCACCATTTTTGTATCATGATGATGTCATGTATGTTAAGGTACAAAATGGTGGCGCTTAATTATTGGCAATGTATTATTTGACATAAATTTGTACTGTAACTACGTCTTATACTGTAGTGAAACCGAGCAAAAGAATGATTATGTAAATATCCCTCTACTGGTGATGACTTGATCTACACATATCAGCCCTGTTTGCCTATACTCACTAAAAGTTACCTTCGAGAGTACCGGTCGGTATTCATACACAAGTGTAATTATATTATTAATGGTTAGAATTTTTAAGTCATGGACTACTTCCTCATAGAGTATGTGTATGTGGTGTAATTCGTCATTCTTTAGAATGTTTCTTTGCATTTTACAGTTGTTATCAATAGATGGCACTGATGAACACCTATCTTTTGTTCGGTTTCACTATGGCTTTTAATTTATTTTTAGTGCTGCATATGCTGCTGTTATACTTCCTGACATGAAATTATCTGATTTTGTCTGGTTGAAAGTACGCTCTTTGGCTGCTGTTTTTGCATTTTGCCCACCCTCGACTTCCTGCCGATAAGGCAATTTTCTGCAAAAAAATTGGCGTCTTTTTGAAATATTTTCTTTTTTGCTTATCATGAGTGTTAGCAGAGTGAAGTCTTAAAATTTTAAAAGTACTTGCAATATTACTGGTTTCACTTTTAAATAGGCTACATGTTTACATGCATGCAGAAAACAAGGCAGGGAAACTGGTTTGTCTCTTACAACAGAAATTAAGGTTGAAGAGAAAGAAAAGCTTATCTATTATTCAAAAAGGAATTTATTTTACAGACTGTTTAGATGCAGTAGGTCGCTTGAAGTTTTAAGTTTCTGAGAAAACTTCTTAGCTTATACAGGGTGTTTTATTCAAAAATACCCACAACAAACAACTTCGGAACTGTAACAGCAAACCTCCCGAAATGAACTACTTGTCAGTAAAACTGTGGTGTCACC
This sequence comes from Proteroiulus fuscus, assembly GCA_034700285.1. NCBI lineage: Eukaryota > Metazoa > Arthropoda > Diplopoda > Julida > Blaniulidae > Proteroiulus > Proteroiulus fuscus. The sequence goes on from JAQIXP010000465.1 coordinate 11,489, forward strand.
ATGTAGTGGCACTGATTTTAACCCCTTCGGTTTACTGACACCTAGTTTATTTCAGGAGCTGCTGGGACGGCTGCAAAGTTGCTCACATTGAGTGTATTGAATGAGACACCCTGTATACAAGTACTTTTAGATTCTTCCATTTCAAATAAATGCTTTTTATGGTTGGAAATGTCATGTATGGGCTTGGTTAATGTAATTATTTGTACAGCTGCACAATTAAACGAAATGCGACACCATTTTGAGGCTAGAAATGCAGCAAAATTTTGTGTAGTTATAAACTAGGTTAGGCCATTACAAGCTATGTATATTCTGCAGGTTGTTGTTTTAAACCTACCTAGTATTACATAATTTATGAATTGTTGTTCATTTAATATTCACATTAAATAGTTTCCTGACAAATTCAAATCCGGTAACGACAAAAATAAAATTCAAAAGAATTCTAGAAAACAATAGCTCAGGTTTTTGTTTCCCCAGTTAACAATAGGTCAAGGAGATATTTCTCACGCAAGTCTGTATAAATGGGAAATTTAATATGTAGAAAGTATTTAAAAGAATTTTGGTTTTACTAACCAGTTGAACTAACGCTTTTTAATTAAGATTCTGAATTATTTTTTATTCTGACACATTTTACATGGTTGACAATGCACAATGACAGCTAGCTGCCATAAATTATTTTCTTTTATGACAGTTTATAATAATATTTATTAGACGTCTGAAAAGTTTGTATACGGTAATTATCTATTGGGCCTTCATCTTGAATTCTTGCTATATAGGCCTACAATGAAAAGCATTGTACAATTTCATATCATAAGATACCGGTATGGCATGTGGGCAGATTAAGTAATACACTGCATGTAGTGTTGATTATATTTATTTTGAGAACATAATGGTGCCGAGGCCAGTATTTTACATTATCCAATTTCATGTTTTAAATTATCAAACATAATCGCATATCTTTGGTATTTAAAAAAAAACAATGGGAGGCAAATTCTTTATTATTTTAGCAATGATATTTCTTTTAATGCCGCCCAATTAGTATTTGCAATTAATCTGTTTCCAATGTCACATTTTGGTTTGTTGCATATTTGCATAAAATATATGGTAATTCCTAGAAATTAAGGTTTAGAGCAAATTATTTAATAGGCCTACTTACAATATAAAGCCAAATAATGAAAAGAGCAAAAATATTGTTTTTGGTATTTTGCCAATAGAAAGTTTTTTTCTTAAAAATCTGTTTTATGGTTGAATTATGATGATAGAATACATTCAATACATTCATACAACTGTGATCTCGGAAATTAGCAATAGAAATAACTTAAATTTGCATAATATTAACTTATAATTTTAGGTGACTTATTGAAGTTTTAGGAGCTTGCACAGAATGTTTGTAGCAGCACAAAATATTAACTGTCAAATATTCCAGTCTTTGGCAGTCCCATAGTTGTCAGTCAATGGTAAAAAAAAATACTTAGAATAAAAAATCTCACCTTTTTTTGAGCTTCAGCAGCGAACCCAGACTTTGCGGCACGAGTATCGGACATTGTAATATTTAAATAATTTGAAATAATCGAAATGTGATTGAATATAGAGCGGGAATCCTAGTCACACCACCAACAGTATCCAAATGGCAAAATCAAACTAGTCAGAACCCAGTTCATGCCTCATACATTAGTTCTATCTGTGACCAATCATATGTTGAACATATTACGTAATGCCACTCACAATAAGGAGGCCACTTTTAGGTTACTTTTTTAGAGTTGTGTTATTTAATGATATCAGCATCAGCAGCAGCTGGCGAGATAAAAATTATGTATTTTAATGAGAATTTTATCTGTTTATTCAAGCTTGGTTTAATTGTGTGGGCATCTTACAATGTTAGATTGTTTGCTCAACTTTTATAATTTAAACTGAAAATGATTATGGAACATTCTATTGAATACCCCCCTAAACTGTGATGAAATTATGTAAATTTGTAATGTAGGGTATAGCCTCTTTTGAAGGACAAGATTATAAATATTCATTTTAGAATATAGGTGTTCTGAGAGAAATTGACAGAACAATGTTATTTATGTTAACTAACAATTTTATCCAGTTTTTATGGAAGCCTAGATATAGTTAGAAGAAAATTTAAATATTTTAAGTTTATTGGGGTTAGCATTTTAAACTAAAATTAGGTTTTATAAACTTATTTGTTGCAAATTGGAATGGAATAATGAAATATTGGGATATTAATGGAGTGCTACTTTGATATAACAAAACAAGGTGAAATCGAAAAAAAATCTATGTCTATATAGCCTATAAAGTTCCCTAAAATATTTGAATCAAATTGCATGAATTTGGGAAAGGATTTCTAATCGTTAGTCCATAATTTTTTGCTGTTTTTATAACCGGTCAGGTGTACCTTATAAAAAGTATAAATTGCATAATTAAAGTTATTCAAATCCCACTTAATAATTAAGCCTTCAACCTTAAAAAGGATTGAAAAGCAGTAACAACTGCTTGTGAATATGAATCATGTGTGTACTAGATTTGCTATTTTATTTTGCTCGTTTTACTAACCAAGTTAACATAGGTACCTACCTATACATGCATTTCTTTGTACTTGTATGGTCATCTAGGAAGTGGTCTCGATTCTGTAACTTTAAAAAGATAACTACTAACTCAATAGTAGTCTATTATTTGTTTTTAAACTACCTTACATAAATACACATGCATAAATAGCTTTTATGACAGTATGTAAACTTTCCCAAATAAAATTAGTTTTTTCTCCAACTATTTTATATTTACAAATTATTGGTCAAACCATATAGGCCTAGTTTATCTAAATAGTGAAGTGCGCTCGTATAGGCTTATAATTTATGACAGTATTATTGGCTTATTGGTAAATAGGCCTACCTTTTAATTAATTTTTAGACTTAGATAAATAGTGGCATATATAGCTTGGTTTATGACAACAGGATAGCTAATAGATGCAACTGATGCGAGAATTAAAATATTGTTACACAAAAAATAATTATGTAATTACAGCTTGCATGCTTGCATGTACTATCAAGCATCTGTTATCATTGAGGTTTCCTGGAATACTTCCTATATTAGGCCTACTTAATTCATGTACGTTGAAAAGATTAAATTTACTGTCTGAGTATCGGTACAATAAATTATTAGGTACTTGTTTATTATGCATTAAATCAGAATTAAATTAATACCTACGAATAAATAAAGGCATGTTCTTGTAAATTAAAACAAGGATTCTTGTTTAAAATGACCAAAAGACATATTTGGTCACTCAAGACACTCAACAATATTTAGTATGGAAAATAATTTTATTCAACTATTAGTTGAGAGATGATCATATGGATTTTCTCATCAGATCCGAATTTTGTATGAATACCGGTAAGCTAGGTTTAGGCTGCTACATTGTGTTCCATGTCAATAAATCAATATTTAAAGCATGCCAAACCTAGCAGTATTTTTCCATCTATTTTTTATGCTCTCTACGGTAAAGAAATTTCATCAAAGTGTGCGATTTGAATTTGTGACATCATATCTATTTTTGTTGACCACATATTGCACATATAAGCCCTAGTAGCTAAGAATTTACTAATTAAGGAGCAATTTCCTTATGCGTTCATTGATTTCCTGCAATTTTTTTCTGCGTAGGATGCCATATGAAGACATTATAAAATGCATAACTGCCAGCCAATCCTCTTTATCTATTCTCCACCTACACTGGTTCTTGTATGTGCATTATTATAGTGACGAGGCAATTTGTAGTAGACCTATTTTCAAAGTTTGCGATTTTCAAAATTTAAATTATTTTCAGTTGGCAAGAGAAAGCGTTTAGAGATGTACTTTTTCAGCATTCTTTCACGATTTTTACTGGTAGATGCTAACGGCTAGTTTTTGTCTGGTTTCCCCCAATTCCAAGGTTGCCAACTTCTACAGGTGGTCTCTGGTACACCTCGTCCAATTCGTTGAATGGTTGATCAACTAGTTTCGTACTTTTTTTTTTGGTACCTAAATGAGCTCATTGTGAACAAGGCTGTAATGTTGTGACCTATATGAGTCACCTCTTTCGGTTATGCCATTTGCTATATATGGTCATGAATTAATAAAATATCCAACGTCACTAAACATATAACATTAATGTGTTTTGTGTAGGGTCACTGCTGTTACTTCGTTACTTTCATTAACAGTTTCATAAAGTTGATTCAAAAAATTGTTTGACAGCAACTGAAAATACACTGACATTGTCATGGCGTAGTCTATTCGAGATTTCCCCTGCAATTAACAAGCTAGATCTTTTGATAAGCATAAATAATATAATTAGGAAGTCTTAGACAAGCAATTTACACTAGGAATTATTTAATGCTGAAATTAAATCATTTAAGATTTGTTGTTTCTTAACCAGAATGGGCACAAAGCCAATGGGTTTGTAGCTTTGGATTTTTTCTCCTTATGAAAGCTTTGTGATTATCAAAAATTAAGATGGCAAGAAAATATGGGGTTGGCTACCTGAATTCTTACAATTAACATATCAAGGCGTGTATTTAAAAAATGTAAACATTTTTACCAAGTTGGCATTACAGTGCTGCCACTATTTTTGATTGAAGTCGAGCAAAATGTTATGTGAATTTATATTACTAGGAATTAGTTGGCAGTTACATTACTGGCATTTAATATCATGTGACAAAAATTTTACTTGTATTTTTTATAATTTTTTTTTAAGTTACTGAAGCTAAACTGGACTGTTTGCTCTTATGCTAAAATAACAAGTTAAAATAACAAAATGAATCTGGTCAGTGTATTTAGTCAGGCAAACTTTTAAAAAGTTAGGCCAAGTCAGGCAAATTAAAAATAGATGGGTAAATGCTTGGGGAAAGTCAGGAAAAGTTTTCTGAATGCCGAACATGCACACGTGTGCATAAATTAAATTATCGTGTGCATTTTGCAAATCGGTCAGATTCCAAGCTTTAGTATGGTTTCTTAATATTTATCCATTTTTTTGTGTCATTAGATGTTGTGACAGTTGGTAAAACAATTCAACATGGTTAGGAATTCATTAACACAATGATGCTTGGATCTACAAACTGACTTGGTAACACCTCTGGCCAAATATCTGAATCCATCCAAAAAGTAAGTCAATTTCAGAATTCTGACCCCATTCTCTTACTCGTTGGTAGAAAAAAAATCATGCACAGGTTATAATGATAATATTTTTATTGTACCAATGTTGTGATATTAGTCTGGACAATTGTCCAGTATTTATACATTTATAATACCCAAGTTTAACATTTCAAGATATAATTGATCAAAGGGACATCATCAGATATGATAATGGCACTATTAACTTTTGTTTGCATATTAAATTGCAAAAATTTACAAGAGCATTATTATCAAAGAATACATGAGTGACCTTTTTCCTTTCCAATTTAGCATGAATGACTTAAATACATGATATCATTTTTAAACAAACAAGTTACCTTTAATATTTAAATACCTTTTCATTTAAATGAAACTTATACATAATGGTTGGAAATTACATAAGTCCTGCGAAAATTCAACAAAAAATAAATCCGTTTTACGTGCACTCCATGAATGGCAAAAGGTGGATTACTTCTGAAGGTTGCTATCGTGGAAGTGAATGTAAATGCAGATCTAGTTGTGTATATCCACGATAGCAACACGGAATTACGATCAAACTCGACAGAAGATCCCACCTGTGATTGAGAAAATGGTACAGTGCTTCTCAGGTGTTGCGGATTTTGCCGGGAACGTAATTTTTATCTATAACAGGCTCCTGAAGAAACATATGCAAACATCGTTCATTCTGGGCAAGTGGATGTCCAGCAATCCTAGGTGAACGGAGCAAAAATAAAATTTAAGCCATTAAATTTAATCCTCGACCCAATTATCCCTACAATTTATTTTGCAGAACTTACTTGTTAACAAAAACTTCCAACCCTTTCCTCCTGTCTTCTATAAAATCCTCTTCAAATATTCCATCATCTCCTCGGAATGGCAGTTGCCGCTTTAGTGCCTTTCCCGGCAATGGTGGAACTACAATCTGAATGTTTTATAAAAAAAATAGATATAGCTGTAATTCTAGGCCCCGTATTTTGGACAAAGGCAGCCAAGAGCAATCCTATTACCTTGCTATCTCTCTCCAATTCATTTCGGAGCCATTCAAAATCACTATATCGTCGCCTCACGCTAGATTCTTTTACTTTGAAAACAGGAAGGTTAGTCTGCAAATAAATCGCAAAAAAAAGATGAATAAATGATATGCAAATACAATACTTTGCCCATACTTATGCTAGGGGTAGCTGCGATTCCTTACAGTAAAAACATGAAAATGCACTTATAATGACCAGACGCAAAAAAGGGGTAGAATTAACTGGGAATCTTACGGGTTTTAAATGCCCAATCACAGGCACCCTGATGCTATATTGCAGGCTTTGTGAAAAGAAAAGGTATAAGGAAGTGGAGGGAGGTAGTACACGAGTGGGTTAGCATTAATACTGCCTGCTTCTTGATAGTCAGGTGGATGGGTGGGTTTGAATTTCATGTGCGACCTTAAATGCCCTGCTGCAGACGACATAGTACCTGCAGGCCTTGAGGTAAGGAAGGAAGAAAGGCAGGAGAATGTGGTCATGGTCGACCTTTTAGCGGTACTACCCCTGCTGCATTGCCTGGAGTGACCATAGAAAACCACGAAAACCATAGTCAAGGCAACTGACCTTGGAAACAGAACCCAGGTCTCCTGAGTGCCAGGCAGGAGTGCTAACCACTCTGCCAACCCAGCTTGGTACTTGATAGTCAGGTAACCCGATCATGGGAACTGAACCCCAGAGTAGGCACATCTAAAGTCGGGACTAGATTACACGAGATACTTGGATGTACTTTGGTACTCGCACACCAAGGAAGAGGCAGCGGCTTTTACAGATTGCTTACATAATTTTGGTTGATCTAGCATAAGTTAGAACAGGTTTGAATAACGTGGGGGGGGGGGGGGAGTTTGGAGAGAAGCCAACAAGGTCCCCTCGCTCCCTTCCCAGTTATGCGTATTCGTCTCCTAACACAGTTTAGGGGTTGCAGCTCCCCCTGGAACCCCTCCCAAGATCCAAACCGCAACCAGGGGTCACTCCCTGAAGCCGACACTATTGGGGATCCGCTAATTCCTCCTTCGAAGTCTACCTAGAATTAACCAAACGGCCTAGACTAACTTTTCAGTTTGAATCTTATACTCTGCCCTACCCAACTGTCAAACATGCTTTTCGGTTATGTGGATGTCTGCGCTCTTAAGAAACTGGTGCGAATACTGATGTCGTCTCTGACATACTTCACAGATGTCCCATTTCCATTATAGCCTAATACCACCCTCCAAATTTGACAAGTTCACATTAGATGGTGGTCGGTGGGTGTGCTTTTTGTGGCTGTATACGATACAACGTTTATAAAATTTTTTTTAATATTCCTAAATTAATATTCCTGGTTAAGCCAAGCTAACCAAGCTTCCAATAATTGTCTAATTATTGGAAAGTGTAGGCAATTTCATAATACATGTCAGTCAAGGTCATAACAGGTTGCTTTCGATCATCACTTTATTAGTCACGAGGGAGTTCAAAAATAATACAACTTGATAATATTTTAACCGCAATTTCAAAGCTTCATTTCTTTACCTATCAAAGGTCACATACTGACTAAAATTCTATAGAATTTTGTGACGTGCCAATGACCCATTAGGTTCGTGCGTAATATTACTATTCAAAGAGCCGAACTGGACTTACTTTCATACGAACTTCATAATCCGTAAACCGTTTCTTCCCCACAATATGTGTTGTAGGATTAATTACATCTATTTCTAGAAAATTTGCTGGGGCAGCATAAGCATCGTCTAATGTTTGTTTTTTAGCATTCAGTCGACGAGTTGCTTCTGTCGGTGGAGTTTCGTTCGCCATCTTACCTTTCGCCGACGGAAGAGGTATTAAAAGGGGGTGGGCATGAATCCGGATGATTTTTTGGAGAATCACAGAAGAATCACCTTAAATCCCCAATGGCGGTGTGGCACTGATGCCAAACAGCTAGGGAGAAATCAAGAAAGCATTAAAATCGCACGTGGAATCGGTCATGGAGAAGTTGCGGTGAGTGCGCTTTAAATATTATATTATTTTTCTTAAAATTTAGATAATTAGCTATTATATGCCCTTACATTTATTGTACAGTCTGTCATTAGTAAAAGACGATGAAGAAGTTGAAGAAAAATATTGTAGTGACGAAGTTGATGTTTCATCAAGTGAGGATGATGAAGACCATTGCAGTCACAAACATCAGCAACTTCTGGAATCTGTCAGGCTTTTGGATGGCAAAAATAATAGGTAAAATAATGGCTATTCCTAATATGAGGAAAGTTGTTATTCATGGGTATAGCCTATACAGGTATTAGGCAGTTTAGTGTACGAGGTATATGCATTTTTGAGGTTTACTTTTAATAGATAATACCTTGGAATACTAAATAAATTTCTGGTGCCCAGTTTGCATTTTGTAAAACGTCTGTATGGATCCTTTTAGCTTATATTATTCGTATTACAGGTCGCGAAAGCTGCAGAGGACCGAGGCGAACACAACTGTCTCGGAGTTTGGGCTTGGCAATTACGAGGATGACAAGTTGGAGGTGGCAGACCTTTTAAGCTCTTTGGGAAAAACTATCATCCAAGCTAAATTGAAGAAAACGGTTAATAAACTCAAGAAAGATGCTCACGTCTTGCCTCCGCCGCTTCGAAAACCAGAAGCGGAAAAAGTAATTTAGTGCGCCATTGATGCATTTTGCAATTTATAATTTAGACACAAACAATTACTAATTAATGCACTCATGGTTTTTAAACAGGTCAAACGAATAGTAGCATATAATGAAATATGTAATGATTTAAGCAAGTGGGACCGTGTTGTCTATCAGAATCGGCAAGCAGATCAACTTAGTTTTCCATTAAAGCAGTCGGTGCTAACGATGGAACCAATTGAAAAAGTGGCCAAACGATTCAAGGTAAAAACAACTTCGTTAAAGCTTTACCCTGGAAAAAAAAATATATTTTGTTGTTTGTTTAATTTTAGTATGCAACACCTCTTGAAAAGGAGATTGCAGAGTTGTTGCAAGCAAGAGAAGTTCAGTCAGGAACAGCTATAAATGACGATTCCAGACAGGTTGATCTAGAAGAAGCCATTGCAATGAGGCAAGAGATGCGTCGGATACGTGCACAGCAGTCTTATGAAGAAGCTAAATTCCGCAGAAAGAGTAAAATAAAGAGTAAAAGGTGGGACGTGAGACCTGTACTTTTGTCTCCCTAAATATAACTTTTCATGATTGATCATTTTTATCATTGCTTTCAGATACCATCGGATTATGAAGAGAGAGAAATTAAAAAAAGAAATGAAGGATTTTGAGGAATTGCAAAACACAAACCCAGAACTGGCAGCAGAAAAATTTCAAGAAATGGATAACCAACGAATCTTAGAACGCATGACTTTGCGTCATCGTAATACTGGAAAATGGGCCAAATATCAGTTGCTTAGATCTAAACATAATAAAGAGGTAATAAATATACTTTTTGAAAATTATTTAGAAATATCCCATACCTCTGTTTATATAAAAATGCTTGAAACTGTAATGAACTTTTTAAAATATTTATTTGCCTAACTAGGGTGGTCGTGTTATTCAAGAGCAAATTGATTTGAACCGAGCATTAACGGCAAAGCAATTTGTTTCGTCTGATTCCGAGGATGAACCTCCCTTGCCCCAATCATCTCAGTCCAATTCTAGTGCAGGCTTGCATGACCCTTTCGTAAACTTACCCCAAACTGACTCTTCTAATCCATGGATGTCCTCTAAGAAATCCACAAAGTTAGAAGACAAGAATTCTACACCATTTTCTGATAGTGAAACCATCAAGTCTAGTGGAAATTATCGTAAATTTTGGGAGGAGGAAAATAGAAGGCGAGAACATGAGAAAAACACCAAGGAATGCTCGGACAAATCTTTGGAGAGCAGTGCTGAAGAGATGGATGAAGACTTGTCCAAATTTGATGGCAAAAAGGCAATCAATAAATTGGGCGAAGTTGATGAAATATTTCAACTAGCTAAAGGAAAACGAAAATTGAAATTGATGGAAGAGAAAGAAGATAGGACAATTAGGCGGCGGCGAAAACATAAAGTAAAAATGACCCAACCCAAGGAAAAGGAAGAAAGAAAAGATAATTCTTTGGATGAAACTTTGGAGCGAAAGCAAACATTAGAAGACTTTGACGTCATTGTCACAGATGCAACAGCTACGGAAAATAATTCCACAAAGCAACAGCTCATCTCGAAAAATGGCACTTCTTTTATCCAAGATGGAGATATAGCCATTGATCCTAACAATTTCATTACGGTGAAGCCGACCGTCATTAAATGCAAAGCCCCAGATATGGAAAATTATGACGATGAAGCTCTTGATGATGCCACTGACGAAAATAGGCACATGACTATTGTCGAAGCCTTTGCGGATGATGATGTCATCGAAGAATTCAAGTAAGCGTGTTTCGAATTATTCTAAAAATAAAAGGGCCCTAACTTATATTATTATAGGTGTAAATAGTAAAAAAAAAAAACCATTTTCAAAATGTTTTGTCTTGTTGCAGAAAGGAAAAGGTGGCAGTTATTGACCGTGATACACCTAAAGATATTGATCTGACATTGCCTGGCTGGGGAGAATGGGGGGGAAGCGGCGTAAAAGTTTCAAAGAAAAAAAGGTCTGAAACTTATTTATTGTCTAAACAATCACCTCGGTTTTATGGATTACAAATTATGCCTTCTAATAGGGTTCTCAATTATTTAGATTTATCATTAAAGCGCCACCAGCTCCTTTGAGGAAAGACAGAAAAATTGGACATGTTATCATAAATGAAAATGCGAATGAAAAACTAAGGCCACACTTGGTATTGGTTCCGTCATGAAATGTAATGCATTATCCTAAGTTTGAATTCAAAGTAATATTCTAAACCTTTTTAACTTTGCAGATTAGTCAAATTCCATTCCCTTATAGAACTGTGGAAGAATTTGAGAAAAGCATACAGGCTCCAATAGGCAAGAATTGGCTTCCAGAAACAGCCTTCCAAAAAGTTATTGCACCGAAAATTGTCACGAAAATGGGTGCAATTATTGATCCGATGGATTCTGATGCAATTAAAAAAGATTCGGCAGAAAATGTTGCTTGGATGTAGCCATAATTTAATTTCAGTACTACAGGTAATATACTTTTCTTATTTTAAAAACAACTACTGATGTATTCTGTTTTATTAAAAAAAAAGTTTACTGTTACTAATAATGAATTATACATAAAGGAATATTAATTACTAAAATTTTAGGAAAATATCAGGACCAACAATATTGCCCATCTTTGCTGTGTACTTCCTGTAAAACAGTGCCTTGTTGTTGAGAACACATTTTTTCGAGGACATCCTGTAGTAAACCACAATCGCTAAGACTCTGCTGTCCAAATGCCGACGGAGCTTCTTCGGCCGGTGAGCATTTAAAGTCGGAAAATGGGACCGTATCCATGACAGTGGAAAACTTCATATCAAATTGAGCATTTTGAACTCGCATGGTGATGAGTCTGTTCAAATAATGCACAGTGTGTGGTAGCACCGGCCCAGAAATGTCGAGCACGTGGATCGCTTGTGACTCCAGCTGAGCTTGACGCTGTCTCGTCTGTATGGTAACGTAAATATAGAAAAATTGGCATTAAATTCATTTGAAAACATATGTTGGATCATGTATATATATATACCAACTTCTACTAATTTAGTAATTGAGAGCAAACCTTTAGTGGTCTTAACGTGGCCCCTGTAAAAGCTACAGGCGACAAAAGTGTTGGGGGAATTCCAACTAAAGGCCCCATGATAGCCACACAACTTTTGCTGTTCAACAAATAATTAAACAAGGCATGCACATTGCCATCTTCAATGTAGACCAAAGATTGTGGCCTATAATCGATTACGTTTTCCTTCTTTTTTAATCTGGATTCTCAGATTAAGAAATATTTGAAAATTAAAGAAATCGGCCCTGCTATTCATTGGCTTAAATGTTGAAAGGATACCGATCTCTGTCCTTATCAAGACTTGCCAGCATATCACCTCCAACCCCAACGCTTTTTAGCCAGGACAGCATTTCCTCATCATCATCATTAGGTTCATTTTGAGACTGACTACCATTTTCAACATCACAGCTTAAAATGAAAAACATCGATTTTAGTGAATTGATATTCCACGGGGTTATGACGCTTATCATTGCTCACTTTAGAAAAAATACCTTAATTCTGATTGTGACTCGCCACTTTTTATAATTCCATTAACCAAAGGCATAGTGAATTCAATCCCTTAATTAAAATTTTAATTCAGATTAAAAGACATCAGTGAATAATAGATGTGTTACAAGAATGGATAGTTACCATCCTCCTCCAGAGCTGCCCTAAAACCACGCGTCGTGGGCGTCAGAAGTGCATGAACGTGAGGATTGCTGCCGATGCCAGCGGCACGGAAGAGGGCAGTAAAAGTATGGGCACATAAGTAGAAATAGGGACACTGCCGGGCTCGCAGCAAATGGAACAACGATCTAAAGCTTTCAGCCCTAGAACGAGTGACTAGGTAAATTGGGGGTGGGGGATAATTACATTTATCAGGCTGTAACGTGTTCTTGGTTCCAAATTTAACAAGGAATATAGGATCTGACTTCAAAATATACAATGAATCATTTTAAAATTCTTTATTACTTTTTCTTAGTTTTAATCATTTAAATTTCAGAATATTGGCTTTTAGTAAAATGGTGTTTGTAGGAACACGTAAGACAAGCTCAAAAGTATAGGAATACTTTACAGCCTGATACATTGCACGTTGGATGTGTTTATTGCAGCTTTACCAGTCGGTGTGCAGAGTTTGATGGATTTGCGGATCGAGCGGAATGGACTTGACTGTCAGTCTTTTATTTTGATTTCGTGGAAACAAATTGAGCCATGGCAAGGAGGGATGAATCCACGTCTGGGAACATTGATAAAGCTGGGCATTGCTACTGGTATCCAAAGTGTGGCGTTGGACGTTGCCCGAAAGTGGGAGGCAGCGGACAAAGCCAGTCACACCCGACGCTTCTTCGGGCGTCGTTAGCCGGCTGTTCCAAGGAAAGGGTTGAAAGGATGTCAAGCGGAGGGCCGTTTTTAAACTCCAGTCGATAGGCAGGTACGAATGCCATGAAGTATCTTCTTCCGACTTAAATATTATTTGATAATTAGAATTATGAAGGGAAGAAATTAGTCTGTTCTAGGGGAAAATTATAGGCCTACGTACGCTAGTATTAGTGGGCTCTGTGTTTTGACTATGATTTGACAAGATGCTTTTAAAAGTTTCACTAAAATCTTCTTGTGGACAGTTATTGACCTACGTGATCACGAAGGAAATGTTGATTATTTATAATTCCATCTGCAGAATTTCAATTCAAATTTCTTTTTGCTAAATCTTGCCTTTTGAGAAACTTGAAGCAACTCAAAGATAGTTGCATCGCAAGATACATCCGATAATTCAGGTGAAAGTTCTGGGCCATCATGTTTTGCTCTTTTACATGGTGAACACCTGTGTGTATGCAATTTGATTAACTGTAGGGTGTGTAGTTTAATTCTTTTCAAGGGTACCTTATTTAGGTACAAGGTATGACATGAGTACAAGGGTATATAAATGCACCGGATACCTGAATGGATTTACTCCTTGCAGTTTAGGCTGTTGAGATGTTGAGAAGTCTACTCGTTCACTTATTGCAATGGGATCCTCAAGTCCAAGCCGCTTTTGTAGGATCCTTTTCTTGGATTTCATTTGTCGTAATTTTAAAATATCTGAAGGCTTTCGCCAGAGTGGAGACTTTTTGGGGCTAACACTAGCCATTTTTTCATTCAAAAGGTATGCAGCTCTGATTTTATCTAATTTTGTCTTCAATCAGAAAAAACGTTTTAGTAAATTAGTATTTATCTGTTGAGAGGTTGGAAACAACATAGCGATAGATGTATAATGAAACTCATTACCTTGAATTTTCTGACATGTAAGACTAATTTTTAAAAGGAAACCGTTATTATTTACGGTGGCTCATAGGAACAAACACACCCCAATTTCAAAAACACACCCCAATCTCAAAAAAACACTTCCCAATTCC